>JAAZQE010000439.1:0-24612 GCA_013620735.1 Clavariopsis aquatica | reverse complement strand
ACACACACACATATATATATATATATTTGAGTAGGGGAGTTTTGTTGTTTTTATTTTGTAGAGTCTTGGTCGTGAGTTTGCTATCATTTTTATATGTAGGTCTTGGGACCCGACTACCTTTGTCCAACTGATTCTTCTATCCTCTCAAGTGACTTTAGGTGGTATAGGATCTCAGACATGGCATCGCTGGGCTTTCCGGTGCTGCTTGCAGCCCTCGTCTCTATGATCTTGCCTGGTGCCAGCACGGCCGCAGACCCCTCTAGTATCTCAGGGCAGCCTCTTTTAGGATCCTCGTTCGGCACCCCGTTCAATGCTACCTACGACTATGGTACGTAATTCGAAGAATACTGATCGAGACCTTGCGCCAAATTCTGTTTGGCAGCTCGTATCCTCGTGGTGGCTCAGAACTGAAACCACGTCTGCCAATGCCTTTTCCTCCATGGAGCAAACCGCTGACTCCAGCCTTTACAGTTCTCGTCGGTGGTGGCACCGCTGGCCTAGTACTGGCAAACCGCCTCTCCGCCAGCGGAACCCTTCGCGTGGCCGTCATAGAAGCCGGGTCATTCTACGAGCTTTCCAACAGCAACATTTCGCAGATACCACAGAATGTATGGAACGGCGCCGGCCTCGACTTCTCCGATGTCAATCCTTTAGTAGACTGGGGATTCCGAACGCAGCCCGAGCAAGGCATTGGCGGACAAAGGATCCACTACCCGCGAGGGAGGACGCTCGGAGGCAGCTCGGCGCGAAACCACATGGTGTACCACCGAGGCACAGTGGGGAGTTACAAAAAGTGGGCCGATGAGGTCGGCGATAGCGCGTACGAGTGGGAGAATTGGAAAAAGTATTTTGACAAGTCCACCACGTTCCATAAGTCAGATGCGAGTAAGCGGCTTGCGAATTCAACCCCCGAGGCTGATTCCGCGGGGGAGAGATCGACTGATGGCCCAGTGTCGATTGCATATACAAACCATGCGCTGTCGATTTCGAGTTGGATACTGAAAGCGACAGAGGCCTTGGGTATGAGCAGGATACCAGGATTTATCAATGGGGTTCTCATAGGGTCGAGTTGGAACGTCATGACAATTGATCCGAAGACGCAGACGCGCGAGAGCGCGGAGACGGCGTATTTAAGGCCCGCTTTGAAGATGGGGAATTTGGTGGTGTATCATTCTACGACTGCGCTCAAGGTTTTGTTTGAAGGAAAGCAAGCCAAGGGAGTATTGTGTAATACACTAGGGAAGGAATTTAGCCTCATGGCGAGGAGAGAAGTTATCCTGAGCGCCGGCGCATTTCAGAGTCCGCAGTTGTTGATGGTGAGCGGAGTGGGGCCAAAGGAGACATTGGAGAAATATGGGATTCCCGTAGTGGCGGATTCTCCAGGAGTAGGGCAGGGACTAGAAGTGAGTTTCTTGGCGAGTGTATTTGAATCAAGGGAGCAGATTGACAGAATCGTAGGATCACCCAGCAGTGGGCGTGACACGCAAAGTACGCGTTGTTAGTTCCACCGTGCTCGACACGCCAGCCAAGAATGAGGCTGCAGTGCGAGACTTTCTGCGTGATGGAACTGGGCCCCTGGCGAGTACAGCAATCGACGTTTTGGCCTGGGAGAAAGTTCCGCGTCGTCTTGTTTCGAACAAAACGGCTTCTGCTCTTGCTACAGCACCAGAAGATTGGCCTGACCTCGAGTTCCTGGCTAACGCAATCTTCCCCGGTCTTCCCCCAGACGGCGACGACTATGCAAGTGTGACGGTTGTACTAGTCAATACCTTTTCTCGAGGGTCTGTCTCAATCTCATCCGCTTCCATGCTCGATCAACCGGCAATCATCATCAACTTCCTGACCGACAGTCGAGACCAAGAGATCGCCATCGCTGCAATCAGGCGAGCACGAGAAATTCTTGCCCACCCCTCATTGGCTGCTGTTCTTGTTGGACCTGAAACTGGACCCGGAAACGAGACTGCAACTGAAGAGCAGATTCTAAAGTACATCCAGGCAAGCGGGCGGACAATCAGCCACGCAAGCTGCACGTGCAAGATGGGGAAACGTAACGACAAGATGACTGTAGTGGACTCGAAAGGCAACGTGGTCGGCGTGGAGGGATTGCGGGTTGTTGATGCGAGCGCAATGCCATTTCTACCCCCCGGACACCCCCTGGCAACTGTATATGCCCTGGCAGAGAAGATTGCAGACGACATATTGATATGAGAGTATAGTTAAACGCCTTCAATTTCGAGATCCACAGTAGGGTTCTCGCAAGTAGGTATTCCAAGTTGGTACCCATTAAGTGCGGAAATCGAATCTCTTTGATCGGATATCGTGTCATCTTCTAGAAGCGGTGTGTTTAATCCATCTGCCCCTGTTAACCCTCCGCTTTTGTTGAACAGGTACTCGTGATTTTTGTAAAGGACTGTATGACGCTTGTCGATGGAAAATATGTCCAAACTGGTCTGACCGTATGTCCTATTGAATAACCCAAGGCAAACACCGTCTTTAGAGTTGGAAACCTCCGTTCTAAGCCTAGAGAGAAGTGTATGAAGCTTCCGAAACTGGAGCTCACGGCCGCTCTCCCATACCTCAAGACGCCTCGACATATCAATCTCTTTCAAGCTAGTGACAATCCCATCTCCAGAGTGTATCCCTATGATCATCTTTTGGGTCCTAGAAAACCAAGCCTGTGGTTTTAATTGCCAGAAAGATGTCGCAAATGTTTTCGAGGTTACACATTTCAACTCCACTGTCGTACTATTCGCCCCATCAAATACCAAATCGGAAATTTCACCATTATCTGCAGATGATTCCCATGCATCAACTTCACAGAGAGCCAGTATTGTGAGCTCGCCGAATCTGTATCGAACTTGTTGGACTGTTTTTGGATACTCCAATGGTCTCTTTGGATCTGGCGTGGTGAAATCTCTTTCGAAGCCCTTTCCCCACATTAGTGCCTTAGCAAGGTTTGGTTCGAGCATGGGCTCCATTAATACAGCCTGGGGTTCACCCGGGAATATACCAGGGTTCAATCTGGAGGCTATTTTGAAGATAACAAGGGTGTTTTGTTGGATAGAACACAGAAAAGGTATACGTTTGTTCACCAATTTTCCTGAGCAGAAGCTAAACAACGTAGCTAGTAATTTAGGACTAGTACTAATATCTGCAGGGTGAACAGGCTGTGTTATAGCGAGCTGATAAAGCTGATATCCTATATCCTCACAAGTTGGATCGTCTTGTGCTATACGCTGTAAAGGGAATGGGAGTTCTCGTGGCGACCATTGTGGTGGTGCACCTAAAGCTGTTAGCTATTGATATATCGTGGATGTGTGGGGTGATATAAACACCAGGGTTGTAAATGCGACCATCTGAGTTGTAGCTCCACGTGCCAAGGACTTCGTGTTTGGGAGACCCCTTAACTAATGCTATTGAGGGCTGCAACTCAGGTTGAAATATTGTAATCTGAGGGTGGCCAAGGTAATGACGAAGCAGTTCTAATCTTTTTATTTTACTGTTTACTCTTGATTCTGATTTGGGTACAGGATCAACGGCTGCAATGGACGACTCATTGAAGGCTAGTGCTTCAGAACGGCTCTTTATTTGTTTCTTTTCTCCTGCCATTCCAGGGACATGGTTTGTCAGATCTATGTTGAACTTCAACACTGGCACTGAGCCCAGACAAGAACCGGAAGAGGACGTTCCTTTGGCAATAAATTTCTTGGAGAATTTCTTCTTTTTCCTTTTACCATTAGGAACTAAATTCGTAGTCACAGTTCTTTGAAAAGAATTTTGTAAAGACGAATTGGGAGCACAATGGCGAGGAGAAGACGTGGCACGGATGAGGAATTTGGACATGCTTGTCAGGTACAGATGACGAAAAGAAAGGGCGCAGCCACCTTTCGAAGAGAGGATGAACCAATGGCCACGGAAAAGACACAGATTAATCAAAAGTGAGTGTTGAACCGTTTTTGCCTTTTGCCAGCTTCCGGGACGGATAATGAATGGGTTTGGACGAAGATGATAGTGGAATTTGGGGTTGATGTGAACCAAGCCGCTAACCACATCCAGATTAGCTCAACCCATCCTGAACCACCCCAGGCCCAACCTCACCAGCACCAACTCAAATTTCCTCACATTTTCAATTTTGCACAACACTAAATTGACGCATCAAAAAAATGCTTCCCCCGGTTGACCCCACAGTACTTCAGCGCAATCCCAACTTTGAGACTCTCTACCAGGACATCTGCACAAGGAAATTGAATCCAGATGGATCTACTCGTGATACCAAGAAGCAGAGGATGCATGATGAAATCCGCAGGGTAAGATGTGGCAGTTTTAAGTTGTAATGTCTATTGGTCACAGATTCCTACTGTAAATTCTCTTTCATCCCAAGGTGTTCTTTAATAAATTTCAACAAGTTTACTCTCTGGTACTATCACTTTGTCAAAGGGCACCCTGGTTTGCCCCCTTTCATCACCATAGTTATGTAATGGGATTTTTTTAGCCCCCTAACATTTTGCAGAACCTGACCGTAGCGCGGACGCAACTGCTAGAGTCTCAAATTCTCATCGAAACACTTTCCGAGCTCCCCTCAAAGGCGGCCGACCTTCCACCAGAACTACATTCTGTAATCGAGCTTGTTACGGCTCAACTAAGCGGCCAGATCTCAGATCCTGACCGAGAAATTCTCTCGGGTGATGTATCGTTCTTTCGCGAGAATATAGACACCATCGCCTCAACAATGTCTGCACAGTTGAACATTATCTTATCACATCTCTGCAAGATTGCCGATCCAAGAAAACCGCCCGAGATAGACTGCCTAGCAACAAAAGCAGAAGCGCTCCGTAACACCGCCACGCAGGATTTGCCCTCAGAGTTGGCGGCAGGGAGAGTAGAGCTTGCGAATACCGCATACAAGGTGCTATCTGTGCATCGAAGTGTTCTCGAAACCAGTATTCGGGTACTTGAGCAGACTATGCATGGCTCCCTCGCCCGCGCAACTAAGACGAAAGCCGAATATCTCCATTCCAGGGCTACAGTTCTTGGACTTCAGGCACGGTATGTGCTCTCCCTCCACCCTTGTCTTGAATATTGCTTGTTATATCATCACCTTCCGTTACCTATTGCAGCAGAGTGCTGAGAACTGTTGTAGGATACACACCCACACTCACCCACCGCCTGCAGAATTTGTATCGGCATTGAAGAACTTCAAAGCATCACAGGGTACAAATGAGATGGCGTTGAAGGACAGAGAGAGCCTAGCTCAGAAGGAATTGGAGCTTTACGAGAGGGCTGGAGAGAAGGCGATGAAAGACATCGCGAAGCGTGCTATGTATCTACGAGAAGAGACAGAAAGGATGCAGGAAGAGATCAAGAAACTTGAAAGTACTTGAATATCAGAGCATGGATGAGATAGTCGCTGGATCAGTACATGGATTACATCGGGCCACATTGACCAAGATTACGTAATAGTAAGATGCTAGTCCATTCACAGGTTGGGTCTTGGCAGCTGTGGCCCTCCGGTTCCTCTGTGCTGACAGAACCTCAGTCAGCTAATAGTCCAGTGACCATATGTGCCCGTTGACCGTAGATGAATAAAGGGCTGGGAGATGATACTCTAATATTAGCAATTGCACCGCTTCGACTCTGACCGTTGGCCAAGAAGTCATTGGCCATCTAACATGCTAGCCCTCAAGCCCATGTACACTACGTCGCAAAGGCTCCATGTCCATATTTTTCGCGTGCAAGAAGCCCTCTACGCGACAGCTTTACAAGTTGCAAAGGACGAAGGAGAAAGTGAATGTAAGGGTTTGGTAACTCCTTTAAGAACAGAAGCAGGGGCCACCCATGCGCCAAGAGAAATTTGTCCCTTTCCCTCACAACATATCCCAACTACCTCGCCTTCACGCGACCCTCACCTCACCCGTAAACCACGCCTGCGACTGTGAGCCTTGCCCACCCCAAGCATGAATTCGTAGCCATTTGCGCAAATATCACCTTTCCAACTGTTATCCCTCGTTTAACCCTTCCCATTCGGTCTCCCTAGCCACCGCCATGCACTTCGCCATGCCACCTCGCAAGACGTCTCGTCCTCCTCCTTACGCCGCCCGGAACCAGAGCTCCATACCAATCCCCCCGGCGCTTCGGAATCTTCTACGGAGAGACAAGCTGCGAACCATCGTGCTGGGCATTATTGGGTTCCTCACAATACTATGGCTGTTGAAGCGGATGGGTGGTGGGAGCGGAGGAGTAGTAGCCATAGGGTCGGGCGCACCTGTGGTGATAGTCACAGTGATAGATCCCAGGGCAAATCCAGCATGGACTGAGAAAATTATACGGAATCGGGAGGACTATGCTTCTAGACACGGTTCGTTTGCGCTCCTTTTTCAAGATAGGCATCTTTGCCTCTTCGCATCGTCATATTTTCTTTTCATTTAGGGGCTAACGTTTGCATATTGAAGGCTACAAAACATTCTTCCCCAACAACACCGATTACCCGCTACGCAACTCGCCGGTATCATGGGCCAAAGTCCCCGCCGTGCGACACGCTATGTCGCTCAATCCCGGCTCCACCTTCTTCTGGTACCTAGACAGCACCGCACTGATCACGAATCCTTCCATCGCGATCACATCTCACCTCCTCTCCCCTTCACGTCTCGAGAAGCTCATGATTGTCAATGAGCCGGTGGTACCTCCAGATAGCGTTATCAAGACATTTGGAAATCTCAAGGGCGACCGGATAGATGTGGTCGTAACACAGGATAAGGAAGGCCTCACACAGACTAGCTTTGTGGTGCGGAATGGAGAATGGGCAAAATACTTTTTGGATGCGTGGTTCGATCCTATCTATCGCAGCTACAATTTCCAGAAAGCTGAGGCGCATGCGCTGGAGCATATTGTGCAGTGAGTCACCGCCTTCACCTTGCCGATTCTAAAAAAGACATAGCTGACAACTTTGCAGATGGCACGGCACTATCCTAGCCAAGCTCGCACTTGTACCGCAGAACCTCTTTAATTCCTACGCCTCTGGGCCAGCGAACCCCAAAAACGGAAAATACAAAGAGGGTGATCTTGTCGCCGTCTTTCCTGGCTGCGATAAAGATAAGCGGAACTGCTACGATGAAATGCTTCCTTTCTTCGACGCCTTGGAAGGCAAGAAAAAAGGCAATTAAGATTAAATTGGCCGGTGGAAGCAAACATATTTGATGAACCGAAATGGGGCTACGAGATGCAGTGAGCCCGCCCGCCTCAATGCCGTTTCGAATCAGATGCGCACGTGGAAGAAGGCCATTGTACACGAAAGAGATGCTAGCGCGATACCAATTCGGCTTATATGCTCAAGCCGAACGAACGGGGCGTAGGGCGTTATCGTCGGATGTATACTGATCCATGGATTTGGGATCGGGGGCGGGATATGTTTTGGTATGATTGCATTGCGAATTGATGATGGCATCATTTTTCGCCCATTTCGCGTTTTTATAACTTTTTTTTCCACATTTATAGAGGCACATTCATATTTGGAACGTTTGTGCCATGTAGGAGTTGGACCATGGGAGATGGTGAGTGAGTTATCAGATTATTTAGCTGGCTATATACAGATGTAACTTTTATAACTTAAAGAGCAATAATATTCGTGATTCAACTGTGGTGCAAACTTCTAAGAGATTATTACCAATCTGTCGACCAACATTGCTCTTTGGTCCAATTCATCTGATGAATGCTTGCACCTGATACTATTCTGGCTTCAAAATAGAGTCTGCATTTGTGAACACGGCCGCAAACATGAAAAGAATGTCACTCAATCCCTCTTTTCACCCTCTTCGAATTATCTCTGAATTCCGGCTTATCTAGGATGTGTTTGCCACCCAACGCCTCTGGACCATTATCAATGTTTTATCATCGGGCTCTTTATCTCTCTTCTAGTATCGCGATATAATTAAGCCTACTTGTACTCGTGTATGTGAAAGCGGATGCTGTCATACTCGTCCCCATACCTGATCCCTATTTCGGGCACTCTTCATGCTCGCACTCTTCATCTACCGTTACTTTGAAGCCTAATATCTCTTTTGATTTACTTAAGTAATGAGTTGAAGATTGCAAACCCTTGTCCTGCTTAGGTCTGGGTGCAAGGCCAAGTCTCGGGGGCCGAGGTTATACCTAAGGAAGCAAAAGGGCTGAAATTGGGCAAGTATCAGGGCCTCATATATCTCGCCGTGACTTACTTTACTGTTTACTGCTACTAGGAAAGGCGTGGATGACTATGCGATGGAAGTTAAAGTAGTATTACCTGAAAGAGTACGAGATTCATGATCTTAAGGTAGATGTACATTGACCACGTTCACGTGATGTTTTATCAACAACGACCGGAAAAAAGATGTCCAGAATACGAAACTTGATTGGTAGGATATATACCCGTCATGTCTTTTTTCGAGTGTTTTAGCGTGATTTTTGTGCATCGTTGCTGTTCCGGAACGGGTCCATGGGCCATTGACCTCGAAGATAACCTATCGCCTGGCAAACCTCTATGACGCCCTTCACAGTCCTATGTATCCATCACTAGGAGCATCCTTCGCCCACGACGCCACCACCTCTATTCTTCTGTGCTCGCTGCCACGGATTGGCAAATTCGCGCCATACGAGGCAGCAGATAGGCGTCAAACACTATGTCTCGGGCTCCACGCCACTCATTGGCTGGGCGATGGTTGCCTGCCAGCCATGCTGGACATTGAAGGAGTCAGCCAGTGTCACTTCAGGTGGGCTGCACAGCCATAACTTCAGTTTCTCTCCTTCTCCTCTCTCTTTCAAAAATGTGAATATAATTGTGGTCGATTCTTTGCGTCGTATTCTTGGTTCCTTACAAACTGGTGTGAGTGCGCTACCGTCGTTGATAGCCTTGGCATTGTGCCAATTAGAGCTTCCACATGATACTTGGGGGACCGTTCTGATTTTTATTTTGAAGGAATAGCTGCTACATATCTTTTTTTTGCAACCGGTAAGGGGAGAGCCAGTTGCTTTTAGTGTTGCGGTGAGGAAGAGAGTGTCTTTCACCACACCCGTGCAAGGGTACGGCCCGCCGCTTCGCAACGACACCAGTCTATGTAAATCCCAAGGTTATTCATCGCATTTCACCTCTTGGAATAACCGCAACACATACGCACCGACCGCGAAGGCCAGAGCAACTCTCCTCCTTGCTTTCCTGCACATCCAACCACCATCTAACATCAACGGCCTACTTGGACTAGTGCAGCTCAAAATGTCGAATACTTGTATTATTTGCGGTGACGATGAGACGGCCTCTCCTCTCTTTCGTGCTCCATGTGGTGGTCACTATGTCTGTTCGGACTGCCTCACTGACTTCTTCAAAAATGCCATCAAGGATGAGAGTCTTTATCCGCCAAACTGCTGCCAGGCTCCGTTTCTTCTCATGGATTACGAAGAGAATTTGCCGTTTGAATTGAGTTGGGAGTACCAGGTAAAGGAACAAGGCGAGTATTCTGTCTTGAAAAAGTGCGTACCTAAATCCCATCTTGTGCTACATGTTACTGGGAGAATACCTTACTAATAAAGGGTAGATTCCGCGTATACTGCGCGAGCCCCGCTTGCAACAAGTTCATGCGCCCAGATACACATGTCGCCGATTTTGATACACAGGTCACGTACGCCATCTGCGAGGGTGAAGAATGTGGAAAATTCACTTGCGTCACGTGCAGGACTGTGCTGGTGAATGGGGTTGTGGGCCATGTTTGTGAAGTGGCAGAAGTGGACAAGCAATTCAAGGACACGGCTCAAAAAGAAGGATACCAGGAGTGTTATATCTGCGGTAGCACCGTCGAGCTGACTGAAGCGTGTAACCACATCCAGTAAGCATCATAAAGGCCAAAGATGGCGGCCAAGCTTGTGCTAATGTTCTCAGCTGCGAATGTGGAAATGACTTTTGTTATATTTGCGGCAAGGCCTGGACCGGTCTTCATGGATGTCCTCATTACGGACCGGCTGAGTACGATGACGACGGTTACAATCAAGAAGGTTATCACAGAGACACTGGCCTCAACCGCGCAGGCTTAACGCGCCTCCAGCAAAACCTGCGAGACAGTGGTGAAAACGAAGACGAAGAAGATGAAGAAGAAGAAGAAGAAGAAGAACAGGACCGCTTTCCACGCTGGGTTACGCCGGAATTTCGAGCCATGTTGGTGCAGCTTCCCGAAGACCTTATCGATGAGGCTATCGAGAGCGAGATGCTGCGAATGATTGAAAATGGAGAGTTCGTCCCGGAAGAGCAAGACGAAAATGAAGAGGATGCAGAAGGCGAAGATGATGAAGAAGAAGAAAATGATGACGAGAATGGTGAGAATGGGGATGAGGCTGAAGGAAATAGAGAAATAGGCGCAGGCGAAGGCGAAAACGAAATAACAGATGCAGCGGCTGGCATAAATGAAGATTCCGAAGTCCACACCCAAGTGACTGAGCTCACAGCTCCCACCCAAGTCCAAATGGACGAGACCTCTGGCGAAACTACTAGCCTCATCACTGCCACCGAGCCCTCAAACGAACCAAGCTCTGAGCCGAACCTCCACAGCAGCAATACCGAGGCCAACATCCCTGCCACATCCCACTCAAACGGCTCTCCGTCTCGTCCCCAAACGCCTATATGGCAAGCAGGACGAGACCACGCAAGGAGAACATCCATAGCCTTCTCCCACACGTCCCACGACGACCTCAACCTCGATATCGACATCGACCTGGATCTCGACCTCGAAGGCAATTTCAGCACCGCGTCGTCCGATCCCGGCATTGGCTCCGAGTCCTCTGGCCCTGAGACTGATCTAGGCCTCGAGCCCATGGCAATCGACTCGGGCAATGCCAAACCGCATGCAGCTCTCGCTATTTCCCCCACGCAGGTTGCCCTTTCCGAACCGTGGCTTGGTGCTGCCATTTCTAGTGGAAATCACGAGTCAGAACTGTGAAGATGTTGAGATTCTGGCATGCGTAGTGATGCAGTTTTGTCGTAGTCGCGTTTTGGGACTTGTACCCTGTGGAGCGCGTGCGCGCATGGTAGATAGACGATTTAGCGGCGTGACTGGGGGACCACATGGATTTTTTCTATTACCAAGTGAGCATGGTAGAAAGTGGTATCTCAGGTGAGGATAGTTCCACCTGCACGAGGTTGCCTTGAAGTGACTTCTTTCTTTTTCGTTCCTTTTTTTCCTTACTTTCCTTGGTTGTTTTCCTCCGCTAGCTGTTGCTGCATCCTCCCAAATCGAGAACCTTATAAATGACTAGTGAGTGGGACCAAACAAGGGATAGGAAGCACTCTTATATAAATGAGGAATTCACACAAATGCATATGCGAGATTGTAGACATGACGAATTGATTCCTGTCTCGAATATGACGTTGTACCGCCAACTACGGCTATTGACGGGAATTATAGTGTCAGAAACCCGTCTCAAGAAACAAATAGCCATCACATTGACTAGTGAGAGACCTCCTTGTAGATAGATTGTTTCTCCAAATAGTCAAAAAGCTTTCCTGACGCCGCTCTATGCAAAACCCGCCCCGCAATCAAGATATCCTGATGTCGTGAGGATTCCATGCACATAACAAGCCCAACGCCAGTCATACTCCCAACCCTTCCAGATAAGTGCCTGCTTTCAGCAATCGTGCAGAATATACATGTCTCCAGAAAAGAACGATGCATTATGCATACACAGGAGCATTGCCGGCATCGAAGTTCAGGGTTGCGCCTCAGTAGCCCCGAAACTTCTTGGGAGTACCGGAGAGCAGGCTCGTTGGAGGCAACTCCACGGTTTGGTCGTAAGAAATTGCATTGCTCCTGATGCTAGCTGCCCCTATGGAATCTCGCGAGCAGTTCGTGCAAACCTTTTCGGGAGGGCTGGAAATCACTTCTATCAAGGATAATTCCGTTCCCCATTCATCGGAGATGGCGCGTCCCCGGCTGCTGCTAGTTTTCGTGGTATCTTTAGAGACCTTGGGGGTAAGAGGGGAAGTTTTATGTTTCCACCAAGAGGGGAGCTCTTTGATGTCTTCAGCAGACCTGAACCATTTCGCGATTGCGTTGTACCATATCCGCGGGTATCCCCTCTTTATAAAAATGTCGTTTAGAGCTGGAAAGCAGATAACAAGGAAGCCGAATGTGGTCTCCACAGTAATGGCAACAATATGTGCAACGTTCTGTGTGGCGGCGCCCCATATGCCGTTTTGATTGATGTTAGCTTGACAGGCACGGAAGATAGATGCCGCAGTTGCCCTGCAAAGTTGCGGTCAGTGTAGAAAAGGTGTACGAAGGATCATAATGACCTACAATAGACCGAAAAGCACCAGGATTGAGCCCTTCCTCTTCACTTTGAGGGGAAGCTGGGTGTGCCAGAGTCCCCATATAGCCAGGGCAAGGAGCAAGAGATCAGTACATGCATTTCCAATGCCGACCGAGGAGTAACCGGCACTGTGCAGTGTCGCAACCCAGGGTTGGACATCATGCCCCAGTCGGGTGTGGTGCCAAAAGACAATTGTGCATCCGAAAAAGATGTATACCACAATTGTCCAAACGACTAATGCGACTGCATTGACGACGATGAGCCGGCCAACGCTACCTCTTAGGCGCTCCTTCCAGGGCAGCCGGTCTACAGTGAAGACGCGGGTGTAGAAGAGAAGCAGCGAGAGCTTGACGAGGAGGATAGCGGCATAGTACATCCCCAGAAACGGGAGGTAGCTGCTTCCCATGAGCCACATTGGTGGCGGAACGAGATCGGTAGTCCCGCCGTTGACGGACCCTGATTTACGCCGTCAGTTCAGGTAGAGGTAGAGAGAGACAGAGTCGGATATTTGGGGACTTGCAAGCTAACCCCAGGGCTAACATGGCCAAACTCAGGGCATACGAGGTGTGCGCAGCGATATTGTCAACTCGCCAGCTCTTATTCTGCATCCGCACTGAGAAGACGCGCGCAACGTTGGAGACAGTCAAGACCGTCGCTGCAGCGATGATCAAACCGTTTGCAGCGGATTGGAAATCGCGCTCGACGGGGTTGTTTCCAGACCCGGGGAGCATTGGAGGCATTGCAGGCATTTCAGGCACTGAGGGCATTGGAGAGATACCGCTGAAGTATTCAGGGTTCGCGACCTGGACGTCTGTCATATACATGGTACTACTCTTGAGATTGTCAGCGTCTGTCAGGTAAGAGTAAATGCCGGAGACACGGTGGGTGCGGAGAGGGGAGCAGCAGAGAAGCTGTCCGCGGAGGCGAATGCGGCAGGCTCTAGGCTGTGAAGAAGAAGGAAGAAGGGGGAAGGGGTAAAGAAGAAGGAACTTGGTTGAGGCCCTTGGAGTTGAGGGCTGTGACCTGGTTGGCGTGGGTGTGGTGGGAGAGAAGGAAGGGAGGGGCAGAAGCGATCAGGTCGTCGCGGGTGGGCGGTGAGCAGGAAGGGCGTGACTTAGACCCGAAGTGAAGGAGGCAAAGTGAAGTAGGTAAAGTGAAGTAGGTAAAGTGAACGAGGCAAAGTGAAAGGCGCGAGAAGGGCAAGTAAAAAACAGACAGGGCAGCACACGAAGCGCCTTAGTCAGAGGACCCATATGGGGAGAAACATTCGAGTATGGGCTCTTCGACAGCGCGGCTGGACATATGAGGAGGCAGAGAGGTGAAGGCAGAAAGGTGAAGGTAGAGAGATGTAGACTTATTTAGTAGTAGAAGAATCGAAGCAGAGCAGCTATACCACCTACCACCTGCATTCCAAAGGCGAGCTACCCAAGTAGGACTAACATTGCATATCATTCTAGTGCCGCAACACGCTGACCAGCAATAGAATCCCAGTTCGCCAGCTCTGCCCGCCCCTAGACGGGCCCTTACTCAAAGACATCGCTGACATACCGGTCCTGCTTCACCCTGTCTAGCCATTCCTCGGCCTCAGCCTCACTCTTCCCGCTCTTATCCATATAGATCTTCTTGCACACGTCCGCCGTGCTCTTCGCCAGCTTGCTCGCGCTCCCGCAGACAAAGATCTTGGCTCCGTCTCTGAACAGCGTCGCAATCTCCTCGCGTTCTTCCCACATGCGATCAGGGGCATATTTCGAGTGGCCCCCGGGCCCGACCCGGGAGAAGCTTGGCCGCAGACTGATGGCACCCTCACGCTCCCAGGCCTCGAGCTCATCCTTGTAGATGTAGTCCTTTTCGTGGTGGCGGCAGCCAAAGTAGAGTAGTGCAGGCCCCAGGTCCTCTCCGCGCGCGGCTTTAATGGTAGCTCGTTCTTGGATGAAGCCACGCATAGGCGCCAGACCAGTCCCGGCACACACCATGATGATGGGGCTCAAAGGATTGGGTGGCAGGTGGAAATTGACGTTGGTTGGACGCATGAAGCAACGCACACGGTCCCCAGGTTCTTGCCGGGCGAGGTATGTCGAAGCCACGCCCAGAAACTGGCCGTTTCCAGACCAGGACTTCTCATCGTGGACATCATATGTCACCGAAGCTGTGAGCTTCTGTCCTAGGATACCCCCGGCAGCCTTGACGAACTCTACGTTCGCAAGAGGAGATGAAGAGACACTGTACTGTCGTGGTGCCATCGGCTTCAGCATGTTGAGGTAAGTAGCGAACGGTAGCTGCGTGTCCGGGTTGTCCTCTAAAACGTCAAGAATGGTGTACCGTTTCTTGAGGACTTCATCGTTGAAGGTGCCATCTTTGAGTAAGCCCAACAATTTGTCCCGCTTCCCCTCGGGCGTGGCATCTACAAGACTCTGGAGCTGCTTCTGTGAGATAGGCGTGCCCAGCTCTACCCGGCTCATCAGCAGATCAAAGACCGAGATGGGTTGATTAGGAGATAGGAAAACCTTGTTGGTCCCTGATATAGTGATATCGTCATCCGGTGCAATGTCGAAGCGCTTCAGCACACGACGGGTCGTCGCCAAGTTGTTCAGTGGGAGAATAACCACATAATCGCCTGCATTGTATCAATGTCAGAACTCGGATACTCATTCCTCCATGCTGGGCTGGAAGGCTTACCCGAACGGTACCCGGCGCCCAATGGCAACTCAATCTCCATATGTTTTTTTGCCATTCCTACCTCGCTTCCACCCAGGTCTCTATTGGCCTTGACAATGCCATATCTGATGTCATCTCCACCAAGGTGGGTCGCGAATTTAGGTGTGGTGATCTCCACCTTGAAGTCGTCCCCTGTGATTTCAGCCGTTGTGCCACTAGTCTGCCGAACGTCTTCCCACATGGAGCTAATCCAACTTTCCCATGGCCCGATGATGTCGTACTTGACGTCCACGAATCCTGTCTTCGAGAATCGCTGTGCTCCCATCTTTTGGAAAAGGTCATCGATCAGCTTGGGCACGCGGTGGAATGTGACCCCCCAATCACTATTGCCCACCCCAAAGATAGCGTACTTGACCCCTTGAAGCACGCCTGAGGAAGCATTGGCCTCTAGCCATGATACAAACTTCTTGGCATTGTCTGCCGGTTGCCCCTCGTATGAAGGCGAAATAATCACCACAGGCTGGTCCTTTGGGACGCTTTCTGTTGCTGCATCCAGGGTCCGCACTGTTGCTTTGAACCCATAACGAGACGCATTCGATTCTAATTCTTCGGCATAGGTCTTGCAGGTACCCGCTTGAGACCCATACAGAATTGTAATGGGTTTCTTTTCTTGTTCTGGTGAAGTGCCGTTGGTGGAAGTGTTCTTCATACCCTGTGTAGGGGTGGACTTGGATCCTGCCCCACCGAGGCTGGAGAGGTCGCGACCGGGCCGTCTTCGAACTTTGATTTTGAATTGTCCTGGCTTGAGCGTGAGAGAAACAGCGAGACCTATTTTGGAACAATTTTAGCCTATAGCCTAGTTGTGGTACTCAGCGGGGAGGGTCTTACTTAAATTGTAGCTAGGATCTGCTGCTTCTACTTGGAACTTTTGCAAGATGAGTGCCGTGATAATGATCATCTCTTGTTCCGCAAAACCCCGGCCAATACATGCTCGCTCACCATCGCCGAAGGGCTTGAATGCATTTGGGGGAAGTTTCTCAAAGCCTCCATTCAACCATCGCTCGGGCCGGAATTGGTCGGCGTCGTCTCCCCTGCATTCGTGACACCACGTCAGCACCTGCGGGGATATTCTAAAATACTACATGCGCCATATCTTTTTAGAATAAAGAAACAGGGGATGTACTAACCAAACCTTTGGGTCATGATGGAAGGGTTTCAAGTTGAACAATATATTATCCGTGGGCTCGATGCGATACTTGCCCCCAATGATGGTTGGCTTGAGTGCCCTCTTACCGTTGATAGCAATGGGGCCAAGGAAACGAAGTGTTTCGAAGATGGAGAATTTGATGTACGGAAGCTCGGTGAGGTGCCTAGCTTCCATTGGTCCATCGCCTAGAACCTTGTCCACTTCTTGCTGTGCCTTCATATATGTGTCGGGGTTCTTGAGCAGGTGATAGAAGAGGAATCCGAGCGTTCCGCTGGTGGTCTCGTGGCCGGCAACCTGTGTCTGTTAGATCGCCTACGAAGAATATGTGGGGAGGGGTGGCTATGGGTGTCTATGTACCAGGAACGTGCACATATTGTACCTCACGTTCTCGTGAGACATTCTCTGTCCAGTCTTGGTATCTAATCCATTGAGCATGGGGTTGAGCAGATCATTGGTATCGGGTTGCGGATGGGCCACTCTGTCTTTGATGATCTCATCGCATAGAGCATGCATGGCTGTGATGTTGTCGGCCGTCTCTTTGGCAGAGAAGACGCGAAGCTTGTTTTCAATCCCGAGCCTAGAAGCTCTCTTTCCGCATTCAATGAGAACTTGTGTCATCTGTGTCACGAAAGGGTGTGGATCGTCCGTGTAGAAATTGTTGAACCGAAAGCCAAATGCACATAGGCCGATCACATCGAACGCCAATCTACACATCGGTATTAGAAGATTCTCTGAAAGTGTGTTCGATCTCCATACCGAGTGAAGTCATCGCTACATAGTATTTCATGATCCGGTCCGAAACGGTCCCAGCGGAGTATCATTTGCGAGGCAATGTCCATCATAGGGTCGAACATCTGCAACCTGTTAGTAGATCACATAGTGCAAGTAGATATGTCTTGACAAACCTTGCGCAGCCCGATAGGACCAAAGATGGGCATCAAGAGACGGTGGGCTATGCCCCAGTTCTATTATACTGATATTAGCAGGAGAGATAACGGTGCTGAGGATGATGGAACACACTGGCTCGTCGCTGTAGGCTGTGAATAATCCATCTTTTAGCAGCGCTCGTACTTGCTTCAGACCTCCGTCAATGGGTTTCTCGAAGCGATTTAGGTCGCAGATCTCATTGATTAGGTCGTAAGTCGAAACCACGACCGCTCTGCGACCCGGCAGGTCGAGCTGGAAAATTGGGCCATAAATGTCGGCAAGCCGCCACATAGAAGCAGGAGCATTGAGTGCTAACAGCAAATTAATCCCTCCCCGAGTCTAATAAAAGCTGGAGCAAAGTAGAAACAGTGGTTACAACATACGGTCAATATCTGGGATGTTGCCAAGGAGGAATGTCGTGGGCGGCTGGGGAATGGGCACAGTCTCCTCTTGGGCCGCCATTATCATGCGATTTATATGATTTAATCGTGAATGGGTGGAAACTACTTGATGAACGGTTGAAGGAGTAAATGGTGAAAAGATGAAGCAATTGTTAAAGATTCAGAGGAGACGGGTGTGGCATTTATATTCACCAATGTCCTTAGCCAGAACACGTCTGCAAATGGCCCCACGTCCTCCACCATTTACATATAGCACCTCAATCCATGTTTGCTTATCGACAGTAGACGTTCTCAAAAGGAGAACACCAATCGTACGATCCGGGGTGGTTTATGTGCGTTGCTGACTGGCCACTAAGGACCCAAGTAATGAGATGACACCAACCAGGCGGTGCCTGATTCACAAACATAGCTGCGGGGTCTATAACAGACGGTCCAGCTACGCTACAAACGGTTCGGCCAAGACGTAGGTACCCCAGAACGAGCTCTCAGTTGACCACAATGTTGGCTGAGTCAACAGTCAAGCAGGTGAATCCTGAGCTGAGTAAGAGCCGGCATATTAGCAGCTATGCGCTCCCTGCAGGTTGCGTTTTAGTAGTGGCGATTATGTGGTGGAAACATCGACACCGTGTTGCTCCTGAAATAAGTGGTACTCGGTGGTTGACTAGCACACCAATGGCGAGACCAATTGGGCCGAGGTTGTGACAATACTCATCTGGAAGAACCTTGATGAAGGGGCGAGGTCCTCAGAGAGAACAAAGGACAACCATCGGTCATGTCCGCACTGCCGACAATCGGCCGTAGTGGATGGCTCGGCCGAGCTTTGGGACGGACATTCGGACTTGTGAGGCAATGCAAAGTTGAATGGAACTTCGACGATTCCCATCAGCTTCAAATGATCAGCCCAACGATTTCACAAGATGGTGGTGTTGTGGATGAGAATCTGAATGCATCCCACCTAGACGAGGGTATTGATTGCTCAAATTGAAGCACTCTGGTGATTAGGTAATCACGATGGCCCAATTAGGGGGTGGAAATTGGTATCGCTCTATGGGAAGCACAAAATGAAATGGAGAATAAGAATAAGGTATGAAAAAAAGTAAGAATAAATATGGTAACTCGACGGTAAGATTTCACCAGTACACATCTGGCAAAGGTGTAAAAGCCGCCCTCTCTTAGCACAGGCACCTGAAGGGAGACGTTGTCCATTACAGTCGAACCCCCTCCAGATTCATTCGGCCTACCATTCTTCGTGCTTCTCGTTGTGCCAAAATGTTCCCATCTGCTTATTGAGATTCTCGAGGGACAGCATGACGGGAGTTTGTGCGCCTTCATCTGGTGTCTTGTTCCCTCCGCCCTTGGTCATATCAGTCTTTACATATCCTGGACAGCAAGAATTGATCAACACCGAACTTCCTTTTTCTTTCTCGGCGAGGGCCAGTGCTCGGGTTGCTCCAATTAGGCCAGCCTTGGAGACCATGTAGGCGGCGCTAGGGAATCCAGCGTCCTTTTCGTTTCCGGCTTCGACGGCAGAAGCGAAGTTCTGCATGATGCCTGTGATGTCCTCCTCCGTTTTTGCCGCTAGGAAGAGATGTTTTACCTTGTCGGAAAATCTACTCAGCTTACCTGCCGTGCTGGCAATGTTTGTTAAACGACCACCCGGTTTGATGAGAGGAAGGAAGGCATGGCATGCATCCAACGTCTTGTAATAATTGCAGTCAAGCGTGGTCTTGACTACATTCAAATCTGCCACAATAATGAGCCTCTAAACATTTCCACAGCGTAGCTACAAACCGAATCCCTGCATCGCAATCGCTGCATTGTTGATCACAAAGTCGACTCCATCATTGTGGGCTTCTCGGAGGTGCTCAGTAAACGCTGTCATGCTGTTGCTATCTGTGATATCAAGACTGTGATATTTGATATCCGACAGTCCGCCATCAGCCACTAAGGCTTTCGCCTGCTTTATTTGGCTATCACCACGGATTTCCTGGACAGCAGCTTCTCCGCGGCCTTCGTCCCGAGCCGTGAGGTAGATCAGAAGCTTCCCATCATTCAGTGGCGAATTGGGATATTGGAGAGCCAGCTGTCGCACTGGGTGACTGTTAAGAGCGATCCAAAGGACGCAAGAATGATAGAAAAACCTATAGCAAGGCCAATACCCTAGCATTCGTTAGTCTTTCGCAGACGGCTGTTGGGGGGTTCTGGACTTGCCTTGTTCGCGCCTGTCACGATGCCGACTCTGCTGTAGGACATGTTGAAGATAAAACAAATATTTTAGAAGGTATAGTGGAAGGGATACAAATATATGGTGTCTCTACAGGAATAGGTGAATGGACGCAGTCAATGTCGCATTAATAATTCATCAAAGGTGTCTGATAGGCTACCTACACCTACGCCACACACGTGTTCTCTGCGCCAAGATCGCGAACATGTTCCAATCAGCCACTTGAGTGCGAAAGTCGGATAATCATCGTGCAGGCAGTTCATCTGACCCATAGATTTGACCTCAGCAGACCCTACCCCCTGCCGCCAAGGCGGCATTTCCTAAGTAGGAAGTGGAAACCTTCTATGGGTAGTTTAGGTATAAGTAAGTTCTGCATGCCTTACAATTAAAAATAATCTTATAGTTGTTATCTAGAAAGACTTATACAGTCGCCTTTCCTTACTATGACTTCCTAGAAGTGGAAGTATAAGTGCTTAGGGATTGAACGGTTGCATCCCCACGCTTATCCTAAATAGTAGGGTCTGCCGAGGTCAAAACTATGGGTCGGGTGAGCTTCGTCCTGATAATCATCTCATGCAGCAAATGGAAACCTCGAAATTTTGAGAGGATGCTCATTTACCCGATTAGACAAAATCGGGTTACTGAGAAGCATGGCAGAGGTATCTAGCTTCCTTTCTTCATGCCCTCTAAAAAAGCCTCTACAATAGTTGGTTTCTACCCATCTCCCCGGTTGAAAATTGTCTGACATCTACAATTTCATGGCTATTTGTAGAAAAGAAAGAATTGGGCGGTGGTTTTTATGGTGAAAACACTACGCAAACCTGTTCGCATCAAGAGCATAAGGCTTTTACCTTTGTCCATCAGGCTCGAGCGGGATCATTAGTATTGTAACCAAGGGTGAGATTTAGAAGGCAATGTAAAGTATTATGAAGCTTGTGTGTTCGTATTGCGTTTACGGTTGATACATATAGGGTAGAAATGATAAATCAATGACATATCCACATGACCTGCATGATCCGGGGCTTGAAGTATATATACGAAATCTGGACGCCGGATTATCAGATATGGTGGGTTTTGGTGGCATACAAATAATCTCTTTACCCTTTGAACTTTCCCAATCCATATTGTAAATATACAGGTGAGAGAATAGGAAAGTACCCTGCCCCGTTACTTCTTTATAGGCGCATGCCATCATGATGAGTGTCTATGCCCCTCTACATTTCCCACCTTTTCCACTCTTCATCATTATATCAATAGAAACCATACCATTCACTGTTACTAACATTTCACAAATCGAATTACAGTCACTACGCTTCTATCAACAACCTTGTATAGTGCAAATCGCTACTCCTACTCTCCCGAGTCGTTGGCTTCCAATCACTCGCAACTGTAAATAAATGGATGTTGCTCTAGCTATCAACAAAGAATTCGCTAACTCGACACCGATGAGGTATACTCCTCACCGAGCAACAAGCATATGTCGAGCGTGGGTCGCACAGCCAAGGCCTGACGAACTGGAAACCGAAAGTATACCACCATACTTCTTATCCGAAGCCGTCCATTCTGTCAAGAATGGGGTTTCGTACACGGCAGCTAGACCTTTAGACGAATTCTACCATCCAATTCACGATCTCCAGATTGATAGCTTTCCAGAACCACCAGATGTGCTGATAGGGGTTCAGTCGCCTATTGGTATCATGAAATATCTCAATGATGCACCTCGCGTGGCCACAAAATCCACCAAGAGTCGAAAATTCAAAAGCCCTTCCGGGAATTTGTCCTCAGTTTCTCGGCCTCATATTTGGGTATTGGAAACCTCTCCCATAGTTGCCTCAGTAACCAGCAGAGCCTCAAGGGTCACTTCAACACGCACAACATCAAGCTGGCTAGATTCGGCCATCAGGGGCAAACAAACAAGAAGAACTCCATCGAACACTCCAAGATTATTTCAATGTTCAAATGAACATTTAAGTTGCGCTTATCCACCACCAAGATCTATACCTATCTGTATTTCTTCAACGGAGTGTCGGCTAAGGGGCGGTGGGGAAGATGTCGACAACGATATTTTCGGAAGTTTTGAGGAGATACGGTTATCCCAAAGTTCGAATCCTTTCAGTCAACCTAGTTCGATTCAGGGTCCACCATCGTCGGCGTATCCTATCAACCTTCTTCAGCCTATCCACGGTAAAAGTACCATGATCTCCAAGGACGAAGTTGTTTCCATGCTACACAATATCTGTCTTGAACCAGCCATAAATCGAAGAGCGGAGGAAACACACCAACAAATTAAACCTTGGAACGGCAAGACCACACTACTGAAATTTGCCTGCTCAGGCGTGGCAATAACTCACTGTACCGGAGAATTTGCACCTCTGGAGAAAATATTAGGTCCAATGATTCCGTCGGTAAATAATGACGGACTTATAATTCCTTACGCGGGATCAATCATTCCTCGACGCCAATGGATGCAAATTCAGGCTTTGGCTTCACCGCTGCTATCCGAACATACATATCAAACACAAAAATCGGCAACCCGATCCTCACAACCTGGAACTAGAACGACGTTAAATCAATCCCAAAATCAGGACCTGCAGAGGTCGCTCAATAGTGTGGGGCCAAATCTCAACGATCTTGGAACGGCGGTATTTAATCGTATCCACCCCTCGATCTGGCCAGCAGACCTAACGCTAGATAAACTAGTGGAAGGTCATGAAAAAGGAGATATATGTCAACTTTCAGGTAATTTGGCGAGAGGCCTTCTCCTTTATTCATATACTGTATGCCCCCACATCTTGGAGCGCCACACGTATACGTATAGAATGCAAGAGGATTGATCCTATCCTACTAAACTCTACCAAATCTACTAACAGTAATAATATTAATCAACCACTAATCGTCCATTACTAGACGTAGACGTACATGGTATCACTGTCTCACTAACATCCTGTTAGCACTGAAAGTAAGATCCGTTTACCTTCGCTGCCCGAGTGAAACTCATTTGTACTCATGGTGTAAATTACATTTTGATTTACCTATACACCCCGACCCCGAAACTAAAATTCTAACACTACAAACGCTATCATACGATCAACAACAAGAATTCGGAGTTAAAGGTGGAGAAGGGGAACCAGATAAAAAACTCGATGGTCTAAAATGGGAAGAGAACAGCCGTGCCAGTTCAATATCCGAACCTTGCAGCAAATTGAGCTTTTCAAATGAAATTTCCTGCACCAAGGATTGTATTCCTCGTAATACCTGGATAAAAAATCTACTTTGCCCACTCAGCCATGTTTCAAACATTACACTCAACAACGAAGTCCAACGAATATCACCAGACGATGGAAAACCACCACAAAGTAATACCGACCCAATCCCATTGGAAATACACAAACTGTTGGCAGATATGGCGAAGGTAGTTGAAAGTAGCAAGATAGGCCTTCAACATTGTCCAGGTAAGCAGCTCAGATATATTGAGCTAATATTGAAAGCAATGTGTGTTGATGCAAAACGAAATGTAACAGGATATTCTAAGATGGTAATTGAGAGGGGCAAATTCGAAAAGTGGACTACTCCGGAGCCCTCTCTGAGAGGGGGGATCCTTGTCCAGTTTACAAAAGGATTGATCAAAATACACCCACGAGAGAAGAGGCACAAGGATGGCAGCCACGATGCTGGAGTACCTCAAGGGGTAATATGGGGGGAAATGCGTGGTGGATCTCTCCTTGATGACCATATTGTTTCGGAGCTCAAGATCCTCGACAATCAAATAAAGGAAAACAGGGGATTTCATTCCAATGAAGGTGATAGTCCAGAGAAAATGGCAGAATGGCAAGCCCAGGGCGAAGTCTATCAACAGACAGATATGGAGACTCCTCATCAATCCACGATTACAACTACTCGTTCTCTCGTAGCTCAGAGTGCTCGTAGGACCGCCATCGGAATTCGACGGGTGTCTTTGGAGGAATCTAGGCATGCTGCTGAATGTGCAGAGAGTGCTGCCAGCTTCTCTATGATGTCAAGCGTCGACTATGACCCATACAACCATTCTTATGAATTCAGAGAAGATAGTACCTCACTAGGCTCTATATCGTGGAATTCTAACCCACAGTTCCAAACTGATGCTACTTGGCCTATCAGGAGGCGAAGGGAAATGAATGGACTTACCTATGCAGAGATGGGGGAGCCTATTAACGAGGACACAACAGATCTGGAGGCGCTTCAAGAGGCTAATCGTCATGCTCGAAGCCCGGATCAGACCCAAGTCGAGATTCAATGGCGCCAGGTTGTGTGGGGAACTCAGGAAAACACAGCACAACCTCAGCAACCACAGCCAGCGAGACAGAGGTCATGGCCAAGGAAGGCCTGGCATAAGATTAAGAATTTGGTGAAATCACCGTTCAAGAGCAATTAGGGAGAACTATAGTGTGAATTTAGATACCAAAGTGGTATCATGTTAATAAAGGTGATGGAAGGAAGAAGGTGATAGTTATGAGCTGATGTAACGGTATCGGGAGGAAAAGGGAGAAGAGGAGATGCTATTTGGCATTTTGGGTGATGGTTATGCTCAGCGTTTGAGACTTTCCCTTTTTCTGGTCTATTCATTCTTATGTGAGCCAGGGAGATTTGAGTGGGTGGGTAGAGGGGCCGAGTAGGGTTTTGTAGCACATTGTTCGTTTATGTTAGATAGACCAAGGACTTACACGTCTCGAGGCCTTATAGTTGTGTTTTTGAAGTTGAAACACATGTTTCTAAGATCAGAAGTCTACGAAACTAGGGAATGAAAAGGTACTGCTGTAAAATACATTGGACTCCACTATAGCAGCATAAAAGAACTGGTCGTTAATTGTATACGTGTTGTGGTGTAGTAGAGTGGCGAG
>JAAZQE010000438.1:0-24629 GCA_013620735.1 Clavariopsis aquatica | reverse complement strand
CCACCGCCGCCGCCGCCTCCCCCTCCACAGCAACTTCAACTCACCGGCTGGATGTCAAGTTCTCAAAATCAACCGAATGATCACACTTTCGATGGCGCGCGGGAAAGTCCTGCACGATCTGAAGGTAGCAATCGGACGCTAGCCGGCTCTGATTTTGACGAGAGACCCTCGAACGCTATTGAGACTGGTTCTACCCCAACTGTAGAAGGATCACAACTGAAACGAAGCGATAGTGCTCTTAACCGAAAGAGGAGCTACGATGACGCAGATCAAGACGACGAGAAATTACGTCAACAAGATGATCATACCCGGCGCAAAAGGCGTTCCCAGGTTGCACCTGCTTATAGGTAGGCATTCCCCCCGTGTTCTTCCTTTCGTCTGGGCATGTACCATTTGCCTTCGCACAACCTTTGGGATATCACTTCCTCGCGCCCTTCAGTGACTGTTAGCAACTCGCTAAATGGTTACAGTCGTCGTTGAGATCATCACACACACTCCCCTCTAAAGTTTTCTCTCGCATCTTGTTGGACTGTGCAATACTTGGCTTGACCATGTCAAACTATGTGCCAGCCTCATGTTTTTTTTGCCGATCTTATGTCACTCAAGGTGATTGGTCTCCTGAATGCATTCAATACAAGCTTTTGTAACGGTTGCTTCCCCTTTCTCTTATATTTCCAAGTTTATCTGTTATTCAAGCATCATGGTACTCGGACTGGGCGCCACTGGCTTTTGGGCATGTTCGCCATTTCAGATAGGCGTTGTTCCTTTCTTTAAATCTCAACAATCTTGTCTGTCACAAACTCTCACTCTCTGTCATTTGGCAACAAGATCATGCACACCATATCCATTACATCTTTCTAATCTTCATCTTCGCTTAATGTCTCATATCATACTTTCACGCTTCTCGGTATGTCATTTTTACGAAACAATAGTAATTTTACATCCTCATCGCGCAGTGCGCCCACGCTCCACTTGTTATTTGTCTCCACCCTGTCTATTACTCCTCCACCAACTGCTTTCCAGAATTACTCATTGCATATCCCATCTTAATTCCTGATTTCTCACCAAGTTCCTGCTTTCTTTTTCGCCAAGCGAGGTGCTGTGAGAAGTTCGGGTTGAAGCGCCACGACTCAGACCACCTAGGGCGTTTGGATCTAAGAATTGGTTCTTCCGAAGTTGGATTCTCTAACTTAGGTAATGATTGCAGTGGATTAGATTGATGGTTTTGATCCTTTAGGCGAATGAAACGAGGCCGCTTCATTTACGTTCAAGAAGATATGCACTTTGGACTACACATCTCTAGATCATGACAGTATCAAAGAGCGCGCCATATGCTAGAATCAGGTGAGCATTCAGTAAATGAACTAAAACCATACCATTCGTAGCTCCTCTGAGCAATCGACATCAATAACCTTGTCCGCGGGTTGCAAGATATGATGGGAGTGAAGGCTGTTGTGGGCTGACAACATGCATGTTTATCGAATAATGCCGTGTATTCTCTAGTAGCTATTCCCGTGCACTATAAAACAACAGGTTGACCTATGAATACACATTTTTAAATATTTTGAGTAGCATTTCAAAAATTCATATCTCGATTTCAACCGCACCTGTCATATTTTGGCTCTAGGTTACATCCCCAAACGACAGCATTTGCAAGAGTGCTCCAATCACTACTTGTTCGCCAACTTTGAGATTATCTGTGATTTATCTTGATGTATAAATGTACATGTACTAATAAATTTCATATACTCATCTCATTATATTTTCTTTTGGTTCTCGTTGTCATCCACTCACTAATTATGTAGGTACCATAGAGCGAATGCTGAACAGTAATACAATACGATTCAATTTTGGATATCCTACAGACACCATACGCATTCTTGTTAACATATTACTCGTGGTCGTGTGAGAATTACAACGAGCAAGTGTTACAAACATACTACAACAAATGCAAACTCCCTTCACATCTTCGCCCACTTGTGCATTGCATTCAAAGCTTGGTGCCATGTCTTCCATAAGACATAAGGCATCAATAAAAGGTGATTCTAGCGTTTTCGAGTCCAGGCGTGCCTTTCAGGGAAACTACAGCATCTAATCTAGGCGTGGCAAGATGCCATGCCGCAGAGCAAGGTAATAACACACCAGCTCGTCCATCCTCCTTCCGAAGCTTCCAGCTCTTTTGCACATGGCTAGTATCATTGCTCTTTCACCGAGCCAAACTATGCATCGGTGTGAACTCTTTTTTGGCTATTTCATTTCTACATCAAATCTTTGTGAGGGGAGACCGTGGTTTTTTATTTGAGGATTACTTTTATAGAGTGGGAAGTAAATAAACCGTGTGACTGTAGCCATGGGTGTTAATTCACTAGTGTTGTGTAGAGTGACAGGACTTGCGAGTTTGGATATATAATGTCATAATTACCTAGAGGGAACGAACCCCCTGAGAGGGATACAGATGTATGGTCCTTCCTTGGTATTATTTTAATGTCTATGACTGCCTCCGTCTATTTCATAAGTCTACCACCTTCGCCCTCGCCATCACTCTCCTCGCTTTCTTCTTCGTCCGTCTCATATTCACTTTCTTCTTCTTCTTCTTCTTCTTCTTCCTCATCATCCGTCTCCTCCTCGCTAGTCTCTTCCTCCTCTTCTGCCAACCAATCATCAAGTGTCTTCTCTTTCACCGGAGCACTTGCACCAGTGGCGCCAACCCCATTCAAGCTCTTCACAGGTGAAATTCCCCGATCCGGCGCCCTGCTACTCGAAGCTGCGGCATCCAACTTTTCGCTTGCCGTTAGAATCCTACCACCAGTTCCACCCGCCACATACTCGTTACTCGATGCTTCTTCATCTCTTAGTCCTGGGTCTGGTTCCTTCCCTTCCTTGACCCAGGGCGGCAAATTCTCGTAGCCTCGTAGCCCGCCAACGCCGCATTCATCACCAATAACAAGACTCGCACTGCCCAACACATAGCCCTTCCGGGATTCGCTGGGGCTTGGTGTTTGCGGGACAGGTTTCGGGGCGAGGAGGAGTAGCGAGGCGAGTTGGGTAGATGATGGGCTCGCAAGGAGTGCTTTGTAGACACGGGCACGATCGCGGAGGTCGTAGGATGTGTCGTAACGAGTGAGTAATAGAATGTATTGGTATAACGATGCGATTGGATGTGGTTTCTCTTGTGGTGGCTTATCAGAAAGTTGGGATGAGGGCGCTGACTCCATGTGGGGGTCACGGAACCCGCCTTCGTCCTGGAATCCATCAAGTAGCGTGGATGAGGGTTGTGGCTCTGCAGGTTTCACTGGTTCTGGGGGTGGATTTGTATTGAGATGATGGACATAGACCTTGGCCGCCAAAAGCATGATCTGGAGCTTCGCTGGCTCGGCCTCATTCGCGAAACCTTTGGCTAGAATGCGAAGGACGTCGGCCGCAATGTTGTCCTCCGGATCCACCCCCGCAAATTCACCCACTAACCATATTATACTAGCACGGGCCTGTGGGCTTGTTGCCGCGTCTAGGTGTTTTGCTAACCGGATTACCGTTGTGCGGTGGTTGTTTGGGTCGCGTTGTATCAGATGTCGAATCACCTCCAAGCTCTCTGCAACTAGATGGGCATCCGCGGATCCAATATGCGCGAGTAAGAGCCGCAGACACCTTGCCGAGGTCTTTGGGCTTGTAGCACTGCTCTGTGAACATCTGCCAATGGCCCTGACTGCCTCCTTCACGAGTCCTGGATCCAGGCTCCCAGAATGTGAGAAGTGACTGAGTTCTGCTAGTATCAAGCTCTGTAGCCTTAATGGAGCGTACGGAAAAATCAAGGTCAATAATTCGAGTTTCAAGCGCCAGATATGTGGGCCGTCTGTCGAGCGGACTAGGAAGTGTGTGTAGTAGTTTACAAATTGTTCCGGATGTGATAGGCAGACTTGGACAATGTTGTAAAGCACTGTGAGCTGGAGATCCTGTGCAGAACGCAGGAGTGATATGAGGGGCCCGACGGCTGTTGAAATATAGTCAGGTGTTCCAAGGTAGAGGTATGTCCTGGCCACCGCTATCACAACAGCAGAGTTTCGTGATTGGAGAAGCGGCTGGCAGGCTTTCAACAACAGTACAAGATCCGGGTCTAATGTTACAACTTCCTCCATCGCTTGATCTTCTGACTTCTCCGACTCGCTGTCTGAATCATAAAACCCCTTTGTAGTTCCGGCTGGTTTCGTGCCAATTCCAGCAACGGGAGCTGCTCTTTTGACTTTCCTGGTCCGTCGGGGGAAGCATTTTCGAGCATATACTATCATCAGCCGTAGTGTTGCCAACTGTCCCCATTCATCCATGTCGACAAGTTTCCGGATCAACGAACGGTAGTGTGGGTGTATTAGATCTAGACGGTCTGGGCAAAATTCCAAGAACGCAGCCACTGCTGCCCCGGTAACAAAATACTGCTTGTCTCCCAAAAGCGCAGAAAGATACTCTAGCAACTGAGGCTGCGTGTTCGGGTCTAAACTGTAGCACTTTGGAATGGCTAAGGCAGCTGCTCGGCGCACAAAAGGCGACATGTCGCCCACTCCCCGCTTGATGCCCAAGCTGACGATCTGACTTATGACCGGGACGCGTATTCCAGACATGACTCGAAGTGCGAGGGCGCGTAGTTGAGGGTTCTGGTCTGTGAGAGACTTTTGTATGGTATTTATGGAGAGCAGGGCGGTGTCTGGTTCATGCTCGGCATGCTGGAGGAGGTATATGTAGACTAGTTTCTTAACGGGGAGGGATGGGGAGGCAATATTCTTGATCACGGCAGTGAAGAAGGGGAGGGTCTGAGAGGGAGGTTGGCGGTAGGACATCTACACACCACGGTTAGTCTTGCTATGCTCTTGGGGGGGAGGTCGACGCCCGGGGTTTCGCGCCTGCAGAGGGGGACGATCAATGGCAGAACAGGCCTTACGGTGACAACCCTCCGGAGGCCCTCTAGAACATCTCGTTCAGCCCGGCTGTCGAGGAGCTTCTTGAGCTGGCCCGAGGGGAGTATTCGCGCGGGGGTCTTGCGGGCATTGCTGGCATCGCGGGCGGCTTCGAGGGTGAGGTCGCGGGCTGTGGAGAGAGACCAGTGAGCATAGGCAGACGGGTGCATCGCGGCGCTGGCCTGCAGGCGGCGAAGAGAAGAAGGAGAGGAAGAGCTGGGAGAAGGGAGACCGGGCAGTCTTGGGGTGCCAGTTGTGCGAATTGTGCATACACGGCGGAGGACGCACCCGTTTCTAGCATGCTCGAGATGCGCGAGATGGACTCCATGGCTCCAAGGGCTCGGCACGGCGATCTTACGAGGGCTCGCTGGGCTGCAGAGGCCTCGATTATGCAAGGGATGGTGTGGTGTTGACACCTGGGGCTGTGTGTGCTGCGCGCTGCATGCGTGTGCGTCGTTCGCACCCGTTTTTGGTGGGGCAGGCGGACTGGGTGACGGCAGCGGAAGTGGGAGAGCTCCCTCGGCCGCGTCTTGGAACACAGACACAGACACAGACTCCCGTCGGTGGGCGTGCCGGCTTCCACCACCAGCCCTCCAGCCCTCCAGCCCTCCAGTTCTCCAGCACCAGGCCTCCACCAGCGGGCACTCGTCCCCAGCCGCCTTGATGAGAGTGCGCCGATGGCTTCGACGCCCGCCGTTCTCTCTCCGCTGACCCTGCCCGCGCTGCTGAGCTACATCCTCTCCACCCAGGCCAACGCCGCAGCCACGACGCTCATCGTTTGCTCCAGCCGAGACGCATTTCTCCAGGATCTCGCGGGCTCACTCTATGACCACCATGGCCGCGAGGCTGACGGTCTGCAGCAATTGACTGCGCCCACCCTGCACAACCTGTTCACGGCGCGCCACGTCCGCGTTGCCTTTTGCGCGTCGGTGCAAGCGCTGCTAGCGCATCTCACAACATATGGCAGGGTCGGGGCTAGGCATGGCATGGGCAGGAGCGAAGGCAGCGAGAGGTTGGTGCTAGTCAATCCGCTCCGCTTGCACGCACCGACGCCGTCGTTTTCGGCCCAAGGGCTGTCCAGGACCTTCGCGGCGGCCGTCGAGACGGCTCTCAGAGTGGATGCAAAGCTTCAGATGGTGGAATGTCTAGGGGCATTGGGGGAAGCACGCTATGGCGTGGAAGACGAGGAAGTGGATGCACAGGTGGAGAGTGGAGACGGAGGCGGCCAGGCCGAGGTTGAAGAAGCAGATCCATGGGAGCAGGACGTGTCAATTCTGAATGTCTCGGCGAAGAAATTCGGCTCTGGTAGCAGTGATCGAGCTTGGGCCGGCCGCACTATAAAAGTGAAGAGAATTGCAGGGAGATGGTTTCGCTTTGACAAGGTTGGCTGAAGATGGTCTCTACCGAGGGGAAACCGGGTGAGGTGACATGGCTTGTGCAAAGGAACAGCACACATCTAACAAGCACTGGGGCAACAGCAATAGCAACAGCAACAGCAGAGACGCAGCAGGTTTGATCATGCTATTGATGCCCTGGAAAGACTGTCTCGGGCTCCACCATGCTAGGCACTGTTCAAATTAGTCTCCCGGCTAGAATGCCCCGGACCATTGACATCGGCATCCATTAAGCTCATGAATTTTGGCACTAATCTGCAACTACCCTGGCGGCCGTCCGTGGTCAGCCAAAACAAAACAAAGTGGGAATTCCATAGTTCACCACAAACTCCGTTCCATTTTTAATGCGTCTACCAGTCCTTCTTGACGTCGAAAGCCCACTCAAACTGCAAGTGGGTCACATTGTCGTCGTCGACGAACTTGGAGATGGCGTGATAGTGGCCGCGGGCTACCATCCCAGAGGGTGCCGTTTCGGACTCGACTTTGGTCTGGTTAGCAGCCGTAGCAGGCATTGGGTAGTGGGGCTTGGGCTTACACTTCTTCTCGTAGAATGGCTTCTCTTCGGTGTTGGGGCCGTACGATCCCTAAAGTCGCTGTAAGCCTCTCTTCCACATGTGCTCTCCAAGACGACCCACCATCATCTCCTGCATCTTGTGCTTCACCCCCATGCGCCTGACAACTTGGAGATATTTCAATCCAGCGAGGATCTCATGCTGGACCTTGAAGACGGCCTTCATGCGGAACTGGGCGCCCTCCTTGATGATAAAGGGCTTGTTTTTGAGCGAATCAATGGCACCAGGGGTCTTCAGGTCGATGATTATGTCGGGGCGTCCTTCGACCTCGAGGCCGAGCGAGAGGATGATGCATTTGCGAGGGTCGCTTTTGTCCGAAATGTCCTTGCCCATGCCGAGGCCGAGCGACTCTTTCCACTTGCGGAGGGACTCGTCGTTCTGGTCTGCAGCGTGAGCGTGTCAGTGGCGTGAACGCGGACATGGGGAGGGCACTGCGGCGCGGACCTAGCTGGTGGTACTCGTCGAGCGTCTTCTTCTCGCCGACCTTGAAGCCCTCGGTCTGCTCGGGCATCAGGTCCTCCTCGGGGTGGTGGTGGTTGCTGGCCATGGTTGCAATGCGTGGGGTGAGTAGCTAGGCAGGAGGAAGGGGTGCGTGTAAATGGGTATATTCCAAGGTTGGTGGGGGTGGAAGTAGTGAGCGTTGTCGTGGAGGGGTCAGCACAGAAGGCGTGGCGGGGCACTTCCCCAATCATTCACCGCAACTCGGCGGCCAATGCTGAAACCGCCCCCGTCAGAACTCTCTTTGTTCGGCCCTCGCACACGTCGCTCGCCCGCGCCCTTGGCCTCCAGCGACCACACAATTGACGCTGGGGGGCCGCGCTGGAGGACATTTGTACGTTCGCACATGCCCACCCCTGTCGGCCGAGCATCAACCGAGCATACTCCATGTACACAGAACAGGGCATGTACTGTGCTGTGCTGTACGGCACTGTGCTGTATTGTACTGTGCTACATTGTACGCTGCACGGCGCCGGCACGGGACTGCAAGGTTTGCAAGCGAAGCGTGCCGACGGCTCCCTAGACAAGGACGCAGTTTCGACGCAGGTCGAGGGTCGAGTGGGCGCGTCGAGCATGCTCTCCTGTGTTTGCGCCTGGCCAAAAGGCACTCCAGCAGCACGTCGCGTCTTCGCCGTCGTGACTTTTCGTGCGGCGCTAGGCCGCTTCCGTGCCCCGGCGCTCCAACTCTTCTGGGCTCCATTGTGTGTTGGCCCCTTTGCGCGCCCAATCAGCACGGCCTGGAGAAAGAGAAGAGGCCAGATCAGGATGCCAGAAAAATTCCTTCGCGAAGAAAGCAGCATGGTCAGGTCTGGGGAAGAGGCTGGGCGACGGCTGTTCGGGGATCCTTGCTAGCCTTTAGTGGCTGGCCGAGCGAACTCCCATTCCAGCCGACCTCATCACTCAGTCCTCCTCAGTCCGCCTTTCCCTCGCTCCACACGCTGCCCGCGCCCTTCTCACGCCCACGTCAAGTCTGCGCATACCTTGTGCGTTACTTTGCATCGCAGTCGCAGCTGTCACTTTGCTGTGCTTCACGGCTGCCGACCTGCCGCGTGAGCCTCGAGATTCATCGTTGTCGCCCTTTGCGCGCCGGGACACGTTCCATCCACCACATCGCCCTTTGCGCTGCGCGCTTCATCTTGTACCCCGTTTTTTCGTCCTAATACTATCATTGCGCCTTAAAAATGGTCGGAAAACGAACTTTGCCTGAGAAGCGCAACGCGCTCATCGAGGTGGACAACTCTCCGCAGCGTATGTACCCGTCGCGCATCATCTCCAACCCATCAACGAGCTGACAACCCGGTGCAGGCGAGATCCTTGTGGAGCGCCGCCGTTTAGGACAGACGAACCTCGCCGTCAAGCCTGGAATCGTTGGCGTGTCGAATGCCTCCAAGCCGGAAAATTTGGGCACTTTTGACTACGCGCATCTGCGCGTACCTCTCCCTAAGGACCTAAGCGGGTCGGGCATTTTTACCCTCAAAACGACCACCTCGTATCCCGAATCGTATTTTTTGATGGTATGGAGATGAACTACCCTGGTTGTCGCGCCGGGGGGCAATGAAAACAAGGATGTGGCTGACAGGACGGACAGAGACGAAGCAGCGATGGCTACATTAGCGCGACTGGAATGTTCAAGGCGGCTTTCCCGTGGGCATCTCTTGCGGAAGAAGAAGACGAGCGAAGGTTTCAAAAAACCCTCGCGTCAGCCGGACCTGAAGAGGTAGCGGGTAGTGTATGGGTTGCGCCGGAGGAGGGTAAGTCCACGCTCTGTAGCAGAACCTCATGTATGCCCTGCTAACCCCACTTTCACACAGCTCTTCAACTGGCAGATGAATATGGCATGCGGCTTTGGATTGAGGCTTTGCTAGACCCTGCGCTGATAGAAAAGGGAACCAAAGACCGCCATAATCACCACATACAAATGCCCCCACGCTTCGAAACCAACAAAGCTGCGCCCGTTATTCTACCACCCACCGCTTCTCTCCGACCCACACGCGCAAGGTCTACTCGCTCTGCATCACCAAGCAAAATTGCAACCCCAAACCGAAAAATGGCGAGCCCCCGCAAATCTCGCACTACCAGGAGTGCCCTGAAGCCTGAGACGGAGGGATCTGTGGAGGGTACGACAACCGCAGCGGCAAGTACATTGTCCAACATTGTGGAAAATGGCACCACGGCGTCCGAGTCTGTCGCATCATCGGTGGATGGAGAGGTGAAGGAAGTAGACGCGGTCCACATCGAAGTGAAAGAGACTATAGAGCAGGATGGCGACATGGAAACTACAACGACCGATGTTAAAATTGATATTCCTGCAGACCATCCCGCCCTACCGACACCCGAGGATCCCACTGAGCTGATTGAGAGTGCGAAGAGAATGGTCGAAGAAGCCCAAAAGTTAGAAAGTGCCGTTACACAGCCTGCAAAGGCCTCGAAGCGCAAGGCCGAGGAGGTCTCAAAAGATGATGAGGAAGTGGAGGTTGAAGCTGTGGAGCGACCAGCAAAGCAGGCCAAGACAGTAGCCTACACAACGGAGCAAAAATTGAAGAAGGAGCAAGTGACAAGGAGAGCACTTGTGGGTCTCGGTGTCATGGCAGCGATCGGGTTTGTCTCCCCCTACCAGTTATGTTTATTCGGATTGTACTAATATGCAGCAGAACGGCTTTCCAGTACTTTGCATGAGTAGGCAGCTCCTGTACGCTTCTCCGAGCTAATTTATCCACCTTTTTTTTTGTCACGGTTTTATTTTATTTATTTTCGCGCCTGTCTTGGTTATACATTCCCCTTGCACATTCCGCATCCACCTATATTCCTATATTGCAGATACCACCACCCTTTCCCCAATCTTCAATCCATATACATGCGCTATGGCGCAACGCGGTGGATCTTCTACATGGTTGATGTCTTTTTAGGTGGGCGTTATTGAAAGAGCTAGCTAGCACTGTGTTTTCCCCCTCTCCTTATTCTCAACACAATACACACATACCTGCACAATTTCTCCAAGAACCTGCATCAGAGGAACAGTGCTGCCCCATGGATGAGATGGACGAGGGTACGACGAGTAGATATTTTTAATTACATTCTCCCTCCCTCCATTGAAAAAAAAAGTAATTGGTTCCTCGTTGCGCATCATCTAATTTTGAATTTTCAAAATTTCTACAATGCAAGTTCACAGAGTCCTCTCTCTCTCTCCCTCCAAAAAACAAAAAACAAAAACTTCCCCTTCCACCCTAACAAGCGACACAGTCGCCAAATTTTCTTCACAAAACTTTACTCAAGGTTCCTTTTCGTGGGGTTAACGATTCAACGCTAATCACTGCCAGCACGCTACACTTAAAGTAGTCACGTTTGTGCGTTGACGCCACTATGTTTGTCTACATTCAGGATGCTACTAACAATCTACTCAAACGACTTTTTGAGGCCTACGCATTAGCACTAGCACTAGCACTAGCACTAGCATTAGCATTAGCATTAGCATTAGCCAATCGTCCTACTTCCTCCACGGCCTCTTCAAAATCATCAAATGCCTTGATGGGCAACTGAGCCTCTCGAAGGACCCTCATACCTTCTTGTTCATTCGTGCCCCTTAGTCTCACGACCACGGGCTTGTTCACGCCAACCTCTTTGAACGCGAGTATGATTCCTTCGGCAATCATATCGCACAGCGTCAATCCGCCAAAGATGTTGACAAAGACGACCGAGACGCGGGGGTCGGAAAGGATGAGCTTGAACGAGGTAGAAATGGTCTGGGAGGTTGCTTTGCCGCCTGTGTCAAGGAAGTTGGCCGAGCTTGTGGAGTAAGGGGGTGCGTTGAGACGGAGAGAGAGGACATCGTTGGTGTTCATGGCGAGCCCGGCGCCGTTGACCAGGGTTCCTACAAGGTTTTGTGGCGAAGTGCTGGTGGTGAAGGGCGAAGCGAGCGGGATGAAGACGATGCCACTCTGCTCGGCTTCGATTTCGGTCGCTGGTATGACTGATGTGTCCCGTAAGGCGTGGAGGTCAGACTGTCGTTTGTTCGATTTGAATGCTGCGTCATCGAAGAAGAGATAAGGGTCGTATATAGCCAGGCCATCCTCGTCGCCTTGAAGGGAGACGTTGATCGTGGCGGTTATGGCTTCTTTTTCAAGGTAGAGTTTCCACAAATTCTGGACCAATGTTTCCACTTTGGCTTTGGCTTTTGGCGGGAGGGCGTCGAGTTGCATGTACGATACTGCTGACGAGATGGTCTCGCGCGTAGGGCCAGCACGGTAGTCGAACGGGAACCGGCGGACGCGGTGGGGGAGTTGGGCTTGGTTGGCTGTTGGGGCTGCAATGATACATGGGGAGCGTGTGCTACGGGAGACTGTTATTCCGAGGAAGTGAGAGGACTCCGGGGCCACCAATGGGGTGGGCGAAATTTGGATGTTGTAGGAGGAGAGGAGAGTGTTAGACTGATCTGCCGTGAGATGGAGAGGGCGCTTTTGCTGGTGTGTTGGAGGCGGGATGGGAGCAGTTCTAGGTCGCGATGCGAATCGGGAAGTGTGGTATGAGCGCCGTTGTTGGGGTTGCACTGGTGATTTCTCCTATACATGTTTAGAAAGGAGGTGCTGTTTGTATACCTACTTGGACACTTACAATTTTCTGCACATTTCGTCCAGATTTGGCGAGTATGTCCTTCATGACTCGACCAAGCTTGGCCGGATGGTCCACCATGGTGACTCCAGCACCTTCAAGAGCCTTGTACTTTGATTCGGCCGTCCCTTCTCCCAGGCCAGTCCACGCGCCTGCGTGGCCCATGACTCGCCCAGGAGCTGCTTGGAAGCCGCCTATAACTGCCGCAATTGGTCTATGAATGGTAAGTTGTGTTATTCCGAATTGTGTCTTTGCAAGCCGTCGACTTACTTTGGGTCTTTAACCCGTTTCTTATAGTCTGCAATCCAATCCGCCGCCTCTTCTTCCGAAGTCCCGCCAAGCTCCCCGACAATGATGATAGCTTCTGTATCATCATCGTGCTCAAAGACTTTCAATGCATCAACAAAATTAGTACCTGCAATCACATCTCCGCCCATTCCAATGCATAGGCTCTGTCCCACTCCGGCTCGGGTCAGAGACCCCACTGTCTCGTAGGAAAGTGTCCCTGACTTGGCGACGATGCCGATGTGCCCGGGCGAGAACGTGGGAAGGGGCTGGAAACCAATCCTACAGCGTCCAATGGCTGAGATGATTCCGGGGGCATTGGCTCCGACAAGGCGGGATTTTGATTGCGTTGCTAGCATCGAATGTATCTTTCGCGGCAGTCAGTCTCCGAAGGTGGAAGGACAAAAGTGGCGTACCCGCATGATATCATGCAGAGGAATATGCTCTGCAACTGCGACGATCAGTGGTACTTCCGCCTCGATGGCCTCTTCGATGGCTGCTGCCGCCTGATGCGCTGCTACGTAGATTCCCGTGGCGTCTGGTTTCAGTTGCTCCATGGCCGCTCTCACAGTGGGCAGAACAGGCAACCCGAGATGCTCCCCTGATCCGTTCGGCTTCACACCGCCCACGATGTTTGTTCCCCATGCTATGGATTCTTTTGCATTCGCAGTGGCCTGCTTCCCCGTGAAGCCCTGGAAGATGACACGAGTGTGTTTTCCAATCTTGAGATTTTGAATCGTGTCATCGTAGCCAGACCGCCTCGGGGAAGAGGAGAAGGCTGCGTACGAGGCACGGAGAGAGCGGCTCGAGGCGTGGGTGTGAATGGGCAGCCTTCGGCCTAGACAGCGAGAACGATGAAGTAACATGATGGCAGCGAGAAGGTGAGAAGTGAGAAGACGGCTATGAGAAATAGAGCAAGGACAAGGAACGCAAAGGCACTGGCGACTGAGCACCGTCTAATTGAGCAAGCGACCTTTCTACCACGCAATTGGACGTCTAAAGCTTCTGGGCACCTGTTCCAGCGATTCTCAAAGGCACAGGATGCGAGCTCCCAGGCGGTTTTGTACAACGCGCGGGGATATCAAGGGAATAACCGACAGCACGCAGCCGACTCAGAGAGCACGCAGGTAACCGGATACCCCTCCAGTTCCGACTCCGCTGTGGTTCCGACCTCGGGAATGTCCAGCACGTGCCTGGCATGTGTACAGTGCCTCCCAATACACGCGATCCTGGAGCAGCGGCGATGGCTTGGCTGGCCTGCGAGGTCGCTCAGTATCCTCTCTGCTCTTGGGGGGAGGGGCTTCTGCTGCCCAGGCCGAGCCGAGAGCAGCATGGCTCGTCCTGGAATCCGTCGGCGCCAGCAGCTTGGATGTCGGCCGGCCTCGTGTTTCACTCGCCGCGGAATCCTGGGACACGGGACGCATGCTGGAAGCCCACAAAAAACGCATTCCAGAAGTCTGCCAGAGTGTCGGTTTGCGGGCGTGGAAGGTGACGCGATGCGAGCGGCAGCCCAAGACTCGCAAGCTTGGGCCCTTCCCCACATTCCCAAGGCATCGTCCTTTCACCGGCGTGCCACATATAGCGGCGGCGTCAGACCTCCGCCGCTGACCCACTGTCGTCTGGTTCTTCTTGTATTCTCTTCCGGCATCCGCTAGATAAGACTGCTGTTGTTCTCGCGCTTCGCTCTCTGTTTTGCATTCCTCCAAACAGCTACCCCGCCAGGCTACCCAGACTCACCATCAATATGGCACATGCTACGCCATCGGAAGCCGGTACGCCCCTGAAAACATCCCTTGCCCGTCCCCGCGCTGAGGCTAACAAATCTGCAGAAGTAGCAAACACACTCTCTAAGCTCAATCTCGCAACCAAATCCCCACAAACCGCCAAACCCAAGTCCAAATCCAAATCCCTGCCCGTCGCCGACAGCTGGGATGAAGAAGCATCCTCAGGTAGCGACACCGAAACTGAGACTATATCCCGCGTGCCCACCTCCAATTCCAGCAAGAGCGATTCCCTCTCTCCCATAAATACAACGGCCTCATACGATTCGCCGAACCCGCCGCCGCCGACACCTGCGTCGCCGACCCCGTTCGAGTTCCCCGACAACGTGCCGTTTGGGCAGGGTCGAGCATGGGAGGGGAGTCGAGGAGCTAGTGGCGCCAGTGCTCCTGCGAAGCGGCCCGAGAAGACAACGGCTGTCGCGGGGAGACTGATTGCGGCAGGCCTGGGTGTTAGACCGCCCAAGAGGACGGATGAGGAAAAAGAGTATGACAAAGCAATGAGGGAGAAGGTAAGAAAGCAGAGAGACGAGGAGAGGAACCGAGAGAAAATCGAGAAGGAACAGGCCGAGGCTAGGAGAAGAGCTGTCTGGGAGGATTAGGAAAGTGAAGGCTTCATGATGCAGCTCTTGGTGACTTGGGGGACCAGGTTGCCTTTTCATTACACTGTCAACATTCTTTGCATTTACCAAGGGTAGTCTTGAGCGCTTCGGCAGGGGCAAGCTTTCCCTCCAGTCTGGCGATTGCCCCAGTGAAAGCTCCCTAGGTCGTCTACGGGAGCCCGATGCCCGATGCCCGTTGACCAAATCTTTTCTTTTCTCTGTATATATGATGAATGAGTACAAGCTCCATGCAGGTGCCGAGCAATAGTGAACACATCATCTTCGAATAACGCACCGTGCACCAGTGGTATCGCGCTAGAAAAGGCATAAGTTTGTCAAGAGACGGCCGTCGGGTCTTCAAGCACATGTTGAGATGGCGAGTATGTTGGGATATATTTCATAAGTCACATCGTCGGCATACGGTGGTGTAAATACATGAACACGTAAAGAAGACGCTTACAGCAAGCGACCGTGGCACTGCACCAATACGCCAAAATTTCCTGTCCCAAATGCCGGAAAACAAATCAAAAAAATGAGGCTCCGACCACTCGTCCGTCACTACCCATTACCGTTTACAGCTGGCGTATTGTTGTCTGCAAAGGGTGGAGTGGGTGCGTGGTATTGAGATTAATTGCTCTCTAAATCAGGAGACCCTGAAGATGCCATCGTGGGGTTCGAACTTGAGAACCTAGACCAGACTAGCACCCGCCAATCTGCTCTTGATGCACTTCGAGGGTGTCGCCATCTTGCATATCGAGCTGCGAGAGCGAGTCAGTTTCGACTTTTGGATCAAAGAAAATGAGATAATGAAAGGGCAGCTGAAGACACAGTGGGCAGGAAGGCACGTACCGTCTCGGGGTTGTCCGTCGGCTGCACACGCTGTCCGTCGAAGAGAAAGCGGACGCTGGTGATGTTCTTGCCTTGACGATCGCAGAACGCATCCATGAGTTTCTTCAGCTGGGTGGTACGCTTTATCTTGAAGAACACCTCGTTGTTGTTGTCTGTCACCTTAATGTTAAGGTGCTCTGATTGTCCTGCGTCCTCTGGTTTGTGCATGTGTGGCGAGCCGTTGTCAGACATATTGGCGTTTGTGGGGTTGCTGGCAGGATATCAGGGTTTGGCGCGAGGTGATGCGGCTGCCTAGAGGTTAGTGATGCGTGGAGGGCGAGAATGTGGTGTGAGACGAACAGAGGCGCGAGCAAAAGTGCTATATATCGCCAGAGGGGGGAGCTTATTGCCGATCGAGGGTTGCAACCGCAGTGAGAGTAGTGTGGCGAGAATCTGAGGGGCGTATGGACGCGTTGGGGTTCTCGTAGGCGCGGTGGCGAAGGCTGTCAGTGAGGTGAAAGAGCGAGGTAGCGAAGTCTGTGATGGTCGACAAGAGATGAAGTGCGAAAGCTAGCGGGGTTTGGCCTGGTTGGTCGATGCCCAAGAAAGAGCCAACCGGGCCGGACCTCCTTCTGCTTGCTGCAGCGCTATTGGATTGCCTTCACTACATTTTCAAGATTCATAATCCGTCCTTATCGCTGCTTACGCCTCCCATAGACCTTTTTGTCTTGTCAAAAGGGCGGACTTTTGGAGGCGGCTCGCCTGTCCACGTGATAGGCAAGATGGTGGGCGTCCGACGTTATCACATTGCCACGAAGGAACTGATTGTGTCCGCCAGGGACTGAAGGACGACCTCATATCCAACCCTCCATGCCATTCACGGGCATGTGCGATTCAAAGTATGTGGCAGCATTTATCCCGTCTTCCAAGTCGTAACTGAAACCGCGACAGACTGCCTGCAGAAATCTAATTACCAGGAGGAGAAATGCCGAAAAGAGGCATGTTCCGCATCTGCCACAACAACCAACCTCTCTGAGTGAGACGGCCTGATAACACAATCCAGGTCGACGCCCTTTACGAGTGCTGCAATGCCTTCTACCAAGATAAAGGTGAGAAGGCAAGCACAGTAAGCTGTCCGAAATCATCGCTTCTTAGGTATCCAAGCTCTGGGTTGGTGTGGTTGAGGATAACTAACAGCCCCAGACTCAAGATGAAACAGAGGAGTCAAGGACTCTAAGGTATATATGTCAATCGATCACTATATCCCACCGAAGAGCCCTCAACTGCCATCAATCATATGAGAGCCGCGCCGCAACACCATGATCGTTGAGTAACATGCTGTTTTGTGAAGAAAAGAAGTGTCGACTCCAGCCGCATGTGCTGGCATGGAGGACACACGGGCACACACTGTGAAAACACTCCACTATGCGCTCGCAAACATGGCGATGCAAGCTACCCTTATGCCCAGCCTTGCTTAGTCGCACGCAGAGGCGTTTTGCAGCAAATGTACATGTCACACCCTCTTTTGGTTCTAAGCTCTCACACCCCACGAGGAAGTCCAGCCAGATTGTAGAAGGTATTTCGTTCTAAGACAGTCGTGAGCGCGCAAGAGGCCGCAAGGACCTGTACAAACATTGATTTGTAGTTTGAACCGAGACTCTAATGACCACCTATGACATTGAAGAAAAAGAAGAAGAGCGGAGCGGCAGAGAATTCGCCTTTTTATTCGGGTGCGCCAAGAGGCGAGACGCGCTAGCAGGGCGCACGAGCCAGCTCTCTCACAGGCCCTCGCGATGTTTTGCCGTGACCAGGAAAGCCGTCGACAACAACTCTACCTTCATCTCGACCCAACCTCGAGGGCCCCATCACCACAACCATACCGTAGACTTTGCAGAGACACCTTCTGCGAGATTCTCGGTGATATTCTTTCCCCCCGCCCTCGTTAAACATGTCTCTAAATGCGCGGCGCTCGCAGGCTGCGGCTGCTCAGGTATGTGATTTCCTGGATTTACAACAGTACCCCGAAGCCTCGACCCAATTCTTATCACAATTCGCTGACTTGCTCGACCCTCCGTAGGTGAATGGCATTCGAGCCACCACTTTTGCACTCTCGCGCACAGCAACTGAACCCCCCAAAGATGATCCGCTCCAACCTTTACGAGCAGTAGCCGATCGCGTTGGCAAGGAAGTAGAACAATTTGCCGAACTAGTCGACCATTTCCACAACCGAACGAACAACCCGGATAGGAAGGTTTGGCACCAAGAATCGTTGCGCATTGTCGGCAAATTCAAGGATATTGCAGAGTCAAAAGTCAAGGAATTGAAGGAGCAGAGCGATGCCGAGAATAAGGGCGAGCTGAACAAGAGCGTATGGCGACGTTTCCAAAACGTGGCAGAGCTTCCCAACAAGCATAGCAGTAACGGCCTCGGCAGGTCCTTCCAGTCCGTTGTGCCTTCGATAGAACCAAGCGCCACACCCCAGTCCTCGAATGTCCAGGAACTGCGGCAATGGCAAGCCGAGCTTGCAACATGGGATCTCATGCAGACCGTCATCAAACAGCAATATCCCGAGCCGGGTACAGATGTTGTAAAAGAAAAACAAAGGCTCCTGGCCCAAGTTGGAGGAGCGATGCGTTACTGCCCAAACCCCGAGATATGGAACCGCTTCCTTCTCGAGGATGACGAGGCGAAAGAGAAGGACGTGATTCTGCGATGGCTCGAACGTACCGCAGATAACAGCGAGAGTGCCATTGAAACGATCACCGAACAGTTGCAGGCGCGATCTGGGAAAGACACAAATACTTGGACCAGCGGCTGGCTCGACACCAAATCAAGACTCAAGCAAGCGAAGCGCTTGCAATCCTCAGAACAACCCCTGGATCCCTCTGTCGGTCTCAAGACTAGTGACGGCACCAAACCGCTGGTCACTCACCTCGATCCTGATGCACCCACAAGACAGAATCGCGACTTGGAGGAATCGGATGACTATTACGAGCGCGCAGTTTGGATGGTGTGCTACGAAATGATGCGCCGTGGCGTACCTTGGGATGAGATAGCAGAATGGTGCAAAGAGAGGAATGAAGCGTGGCGCGGCGTCAGTATCGGCACGTATGAGTCCCACTCAGACGGTGGGCCGAACGTGGCTGGACCGACGGTGGGATACCTGTTCCGCCGGATGTGCTTCTACTCTGCCAAGGGTGCTCGAACTCCTTACGAGAGCGCTGTCTACGGCCTCCTGAGCGGACACTTGGATAGCATTGAACCGATTTGTCGGAGCTGGGATGATCACCTATACGCACGCTACAAGGCACTACTCCTTTCTAGGTTTGACGGGTTTCTGCAGAGAGGCCCCACGCCTCTGGTCAACGAGACGATGCTTGACCAATTTGTCTTCCACGACGAAGTTGCAAAACATGGCAGTTGGGAAACATCTACTCGTCACGTGATAGAGACCTTGAAGAAACACAAGGCTACCGCCGCCCAGGCCCTATCTCCCTTGAAGCTGATTCAAGGTAGTCTGATCAGCCGGGATGTGGATAAACTCATCCACAACGTTGGGATAGCCATTGCAATACAGTTTCAGGAAGACGACCGACGCCGTAGCCTTATCGTGGACCCGGAAACGGATCCCCGCTTCCCCACGTCGAAGATGAAAGATCCCAATGCACAACGGAGCATCACAGTGGACAAGTACTTCCAACATGTCGCAAATGACATGGATGCCCTTCGTATTCTTGTCCATATATTCATTGCCCTCAAGCATATGCCTCTCACGGCAATGCATGGGTTCGGTGAATGGGCGGCGATGGACAACGTCATTGCTTTATACATTGAATTCTTGAGGGTCTCGAAAAAAATCTCGTTGATTCCAATATATGCCACTCGTCTGGAAGCTAAGCGAAAAACACATTGCCTAGCACGCGTCCTTCCCGACATCAATAACATTGCTGAGCAGAAGAACTTTGTTAGACTGATGACGCTATATGGTGTTGATGCAGAGAAAGCCATCACCATGAATTGCGAGCTCACTCTCATGGAATCAGGCCTCGCTCTTGTTGGAACGGGACTTTCAACGTCAGATACCAAACCCATATCTAGGTTCGAGCTGCTGGAAGCGACGAGCGAGCATGAGGTTCTATGGCCTGGGCAAAGGATCAAACGTAAAATTCCTGGACTCGACATTGAGCCGAAAGAGGAGTCTCTGATTGAGAGCTTATTATGGTACCATCACATTGAGAAAGACTACGCGAATACGTTTCACCAGCTCTCGATGGCACTTCAGTACTTGCTCCGTGAGTGCCCTCTTTTTCACTTTACCTTGACCATCTACTAATAGCCGTTTTGTAGTTAACGGTCGCATCGGCGCGGCGGAGAAGCTAGTCTCCAGCTTCAGTATGGAAGCTCTTTCCCTTAGCAGAACAGAGGCCAATTGTGGCTACCCCTTCGACTTCTCACAACCAGGTACAGAGGAGCAGGACGAGATACAAATAACTAAAGCTGGACGCCGGGCCAACCCTGGCCAAGCGTCCCTTTCCCTCTCTAAGATGCCGAACAGTTTGGAGCATGCAAGGATTGTGGAAGAGATGCGACGCGAAAGTTCAACATATCAAGAATTACAACAGCTCGTCCGTCTAATTGCTCTCTTCCGTGAGTGGCGAGAGGAAGAAGACAGCCTCATTGCGTACGTACCAATTCTCTACGTATACCCAGCCCTCTGTAAACTAACCCATTATTACAGACTTAAAGCGGAGGCTAAGATAAAGCCCAACACCCAGCGCATTAAAGAGATTTTTGAGACTATACAAGCAACCTTTGGTACTCTCTTCGATGCTCTTATCTCTGTCAATTCCGACGATCCCCACACCTTGATGCTCATCCGGAAGGTATACCTTCCCGAGATGGTCATCTCATACCTTAGCGTCGCACAGACGGCCTCTTTCTTCATTCATCGCGAGGCCTCGGTAAAGGCCATGGATGTTGCAGTTTTGGTGGCGGATGAAGATAAGAGCTGGCTTCAGAGCATGCTCTTGGAAACAGGGAGGATGACGGAGTTGGTTGACACGCTAGCATTGGTGAGTCGCTCGATGCTCAAGATGGGCGATCTCGTCGATTCATGGAAGCTGCAATCGAAGAAGCGTGGTAGCAGAGGGGAGACTTCAAGGATCTGGGATCTAAATCGGAGGAACTGAGTCGTTCTGTTGGATGCTAGAAAATTGGAGTATTGTATAATTAGATTCAATGATTAGCATGGCAGGCCGGGTATTGGCTAGCCGGGTTTGGAGACAAGGAGATACCACTTGATCCCAAACGTCATGTTCAACAAGGCGAGCCTACTGGATATGGTAGTGCATTATATTTCCACTATATGTTCACTGTCTTTTGTGATATTTCGTGTTGACGCCGCTCAGTTTCTAGTGGGTACTCCGATGCATGGTTGGCGAGAAAGTAATTCTTAACGCCAAGGCAACGGCGTCGACAGAGTTATTACTTAGTAGACCCTTGATTTATTTTATTAGAGTGTTCCGCTCGGCTTATATTTCGACTTTCTTTCAAGACATTCCCGATGAAGTCCCTAACTATCTGACTGCCCCTTTCCCATGACTTGCTCAGTGTTGAGGGGGCATTCAATGATTGCTAGCATCTTAATGTTTGTTATGTATACATGGATAGATTAGCATTAATGGGGCTTTATTTATTTATATGAAGGATTACGTTGACCCTATCTTATTATATAAGAGTGTGAACAGCCTTGGCTATGCTCGCACACATATATTTGTTGTATCCGCTCTGTCTCTTCTACCGCCGTTGTTGGTTGGTGTTCCCTGTCAAACCTAAGAAACTGAAAACCGACCCAATATATTGGGAAGAAGGAGAAGAAGAAGGACAAGGAGAGGGGAAAGGACAAAAAGAGTTTACAGTAGCCCGATTCAGCCAATGCTAATCTCCACCACACACCTACACCCATGGCTACCTACCTATTCGAATACCCATAGCTCGTCGACTTCCTCGAGGCTCAGGTGTAGACTGGACCCCGTCCGCCCACTTCTCCCCTGGCTGCTTTGTCCAAATAGGTGATGGCAGTGTCGAAATGGCTGAAATATATAGAGTCATGGGTGCAGGAAGATTGGTATTTGGGACTATGTGGGGACTGGGTCTGTTTGTTAGAAGAATGGAGAGTGAGTGAGTGAGTGAGTGAGTGAGTGGGTGAGCTAGTGGGAAGGTGACTGTCTATTGCAGTGGTCCATTTTTTAAGGAGCAAGAGTATTGAACGGCAGGACCTACCGAGAGCGCAAAACCTCACTGTATGTGTTGGCTCTGCGCTTCTCACTGACAGATATGCGGAGGGATTTGTATTAAAAAAAAGGGCGGTTGGTTGATGATGCACTTTCCTTCTACCTATTCGTGATGGGCTTTCCTCTTTTCCGTACGCCAATTTAGCCAGACACATGTCGCACATTTACGCAAGGCTGAAGAGACCTTGAAACACTTTTTTTTTTTCTATTTCTGATGTTAATGTGTATGTCTGTTCTCAAATATATATATATCCATCGCATTTAACAATCAGAGGCAAATAGCAAGAGTATGAGCTTCCTTCCCCTTGAGCGGTGGTCTTGTGAGAACTAGTGCCCGCTTTTGCTACCTTTGAAAGACCCTCACTACACATGTATCAATGTAATTCCCTGATTTTGCTTGTTGTATGGACTGGAGAATGTTTCACACTGCAAAACCTTGACACCGATATGTAGAGTCAGGTGATAGATAAACATGGAGATTGAGCTAACATCAATGTATTCAAGCTCTTCTGGATACTCCAGTGTGTGCAGACGTACAGTACATATGCAATGCGAGCGAGCTTATCCCAAGAGCCAGCCTTTTTTCCATATGCAGCTTGAAGGAGCATGCCCAAAAACAACACAACAGCAATGCACCAAAAAAAGGAACCGACATCAGCAATCAGGAATCAGATCTTGAAGATGAAGATGCGGTGAGAAAAGAAACCCAGGGACCGAATGCACTATCCGAGGTCCATCCAATATAACGCCTTGTGTGGACTGTTTTCGGTTTTGAGGTCGGGGAAGAACGATCGTGAAGTCATCGCAGGTGCGGTCATCATACTCTCCCCGTTCTTCGAAATGCTCGCTACAACGCAACAATACACAAAGAAAAAAAGGAGCGCAAACGAAGGAAAGAAATTCATAAACAAGAAGAGTGTTCAAAAAGGAACCATAACCAAAAAAAAAGGTACCAGGCACGCAAACAATGCTAAAAAAAAAGCGCGAGATGCTCATGCTCTCATGATGATGACCAACCCAGCATCAGTGTACCGCTATGTCCTCGAAAGGGATTGCCAGCCCGGTAAGATACGATAGAAGAAGAAGAAGAAGAGGTTATGCGTTGCGTTGGGGGGGAGAAGGGACAAATGGGAGTGATATATATATACTTGAACGTTGTTGTGGTGGGTGTAGTAGGATGCGGAAATATAATGCACAGAGAAAAGGAGGTGACTCAGAAGTCTACACTCCATCTCATCCTCGGGTCTCTTTCTGGTGCACCATGGCTGTCGAAGGGAACTTTGGGCGCTTGGCTGTTCATCTGATCGGTAGCCCAATCTCGGCTTAGACCGAAGCCGCTATCGGCCAAAACAGAGTCTTTGCCAGTGCTGAGCGTTGTCTCTTCCTCCATGTCGGATGGGGGAAGTTTGATTCTCGCTTCTACTAAGGGGGCAGAGACGTATCGGGAGTTCAGGAGCGCATGAGGAGAGACAAGATCTTGGAGGATATTGAGAGAGGAGATGTCGGATGAGGCGAGAGGATTGCGATGCTTCATCAGGTATGGGAATGCGTCGGATGACTGAGTCGACGAAGAGTATGTCATGGTGCGCCTGACTTGGATGGGAACGCGTGGAAGGTTATTCTCGTTCTCAGTAGCAGAGTCAAGCGCTAGATGAGTAGGCGGCGAAGCCCCGGAGCCGCTGGATATCACGGTAGATAGCTGTTGCCGACTACCGCCAATACGAACAACTTTGATGCTGGGTTGTGACGACAATTTAGACGACGTGCTTCTCAGGATCGTCTCGCTTGATTCGCCAGAGGATCGGTCAAGACCATCGGCCCGTGGTATGGCGGTATCACGACGCTTCTTCCGGCGCGAACTAGCCGCTGACATGGGCCTCGTCTGAGGTGTTCTCGGGCGGTCGTGGCGTTGGCCGCCAACCAAGTTGGTGTGAGAGCTTCCTCGAGAAATAGGGGGCAACTCAGGAGTCTCGCCTCGTTCCAACTTTTGCTGTAACTGGCGGGTACTGACTTGACGCTGCAAGCTTAGTTCTACGCGGCTACTGGCGCCGCTCCCGCTGCGGCTTCTGTCCATAGGGGTGGCACGCTCTTTCCCACTCATGACGGCGGCTCGAGGCGGAGGCTGCAGCATCCACCGATTGTCGGAGGGGTGCGGAGAAGGCATGCTGACGACGGGAGGATGGAGATCATTCACGGGGGGGTTCCGGACCGTGTAGTAGCTCTCGGCAGATGACTTGGATGTGCCGGGCCTTGTGATTCCAGTGACGCCGACGGACGAGCCTGGCACAGCGGGCTGCGTAGGGCCGATGAGCTCGCCAAAACCCCACAGGTCCTCGTCCTCGCGCTGGTAGCGTTTGCGGTTCCAGTTGTCGTCGTCCACGGTCTCGTCGCTCAGACGCAGGTCGTCTGCGGGATCCAGGTCAAGACTCTTGTCGCCCAGGGTGCTCTGGGTTCCGGCCGTGGTGATGCCTCTCCTGCTGCTGGTGTTGGACCGCTTCGCGCGTCGCGGCGGGGGCCCTGGGCCCATGGTGATCTCCTCTCCCCAGTAGGGATTGGTGCCGGTGGGTTCCGGGTGGTAGTATTGGTCTGGCTGCTCCAATTGCAGTTTCCGGCGGGCCTTCCTGTCCCGCTTGGCCTGCTTCCGGCGTTGCTGGCGGTACATGTAGCCGGTACAAGGGGCGCATGAGGCGTAGTGGAAGATGGCGCTCTGGATCCCCCTCATGAGCCACGACATGGCGGCGGCGGAGAGGGCGGGCGTGCGATGCCGGCGTGCGATATCCACGGGGGGCGCGATGGACGCGAATGCGGAGGGCGGGCGCCTGGGCGAGTGT
>JAAZQE010000437.1:0-24636 GCA_013620735.1 Clavariopsis aquatica | reverse complement strand
GTACAGTAATACGCCTTTCCGAAACTGGTCGTGTGCCATGCTTCAGGAAACTAAAATATATCTGACTGTTGGGCAAAGAAAATGTTCGTTTTGCGTAGGAACATCATGGTCGAGAATAGATGGTTACCAGCTACATTCTACATGATAAGAGTGTCATATTATTAGAATACACAACAGGATCTGAATTACACACCTGGGCCGAACAGTCGTAGTAAGGGCATACGTAAATTCCTTTCCCCTTTTTTCTTCTTCGCGTGTTTCGTTCTCACATGCTCAACGTTCTAGGACAGCCTCATGATTATCGTACAGGCCAAAGAGCTGAGCCAGGTACTCGCCAGTGAGCCCAAGTGCAATCCCCCCTCCAGTGAACCACGCCCCGTTTTTGAACCACCACCAGCAGTTCTTCACTTCTTTGAGCTTTACTCGCCATATCATGGTCCCGAGCGTAATAGCTGCGCTTCCACACGACCCTACGAAAAACACTGGTCCCATTCCTGCAGCGGCACCCATGGCGGCCAATAGCCCAAGTTGCACTGCTGCTAACCCCGTCAATACAGCCTTCGTCTCTTTATCGTGCTTGAGTGCAATGCTCTTGATTCCAGCCTTTGCGTCGTCCTTGATGTCCATGTGGGCGTAGATCATGTCATACAAGACGGTCCACGAGACATTGCTCCAGTATAAACACGCTGCCGCCGTGAGAGCGGCTTGATTCGAAAGTAGGTCTATGCCCAAAGCGGGGAATCCCATTATAGCACCCCAAGAAAACGTGAGGCCGAGGACGAATTGAGGGTAGTTGGTGATCCGCTTAGCCAGTGGATAGATGGTGACGAGTAGTAATGACGGTGTCGCGTACCAGAAGCATTCGAACGGTAGGGATAGAAGGACACCAAGGCCTGTTAAAAGTTGGCCACCGGTGAAGATGATAGCAGCTTGGGGACTGATGGCCTTTCTCGCAATCGGACGCAAACGAGTGCGTTCGACATGAGGATCAAGATTGCGGTCCCAGAGATCGTTGATCGTACACCCAGCTCCTCGCATCACTAAGGCTCCAGTAAAGAACAAAGCTGCAGTGCTGATCACTGCAGTTGGAGCCGCTATTGGGCTTGCCATGGTAGCAGCAACTAGTGTACTAAAGAGGCATGGAAAGTAGAGGTAGTATGTCCCAGTGGGTTTGTCAAGCCGTATGAGCTCGGCGTACGGTACTATTGGTTTGGGTAGAAGAGATAGGAGACCAGTGGTGGGTGCTGTATAGTCTTGGAAGGCTTTTGGTGGTGGAGCGGCAACCGCTGTAGAAGCCGCGCTTCGACACCCAAACGGTATTCCTGGGAAATGGACGCAATTTACCTGTGCTAAAAGGGAAGATGGCCGTAGCCTTCCATTCTGGCACGTGACATATATGCTCTTTCTTCTCCAGCAAACAGACGTTGGTAGAATTTGCGAGACTGCGTATGTGCGTGAGACGTGATGGAAGGTGGAGACGTTAGGCATTCGAGGCATTCGCAAAAATATTGGGGTCGACATCTTTGAGGAATAGAATCCAAGGTCTCCCTGTGATGTTCCAAACTGCGGCTAGACTGATGATCGATCCCCTGCTCCACTTTGCTAGTTATGTGCCTTAGAGCATTTGTGAGTTTGCCATTCTCTGGAACGATGTTGAGAGATGAGCAGTTCGGCAAAGATAGGCAGAAAGAAACACGAGTGAGGCTGATTGCTTCTAGACCGAGAAATGGCATATATCGGGAGATGAAGAATAAGGTGAAAGCCCAATTGAAGTTTGCGATTTAGACGTTGAGATTCCACCTGCATGCCAAGGAAGACCGTGCACTTGATTTTCGCCTTATCACGTGACGTCCAAAGCTCCGAAACCATCTCCCACTACGCCTTATCAACTACATTCACTCACATCTCACCCGCCCTACCATATCTCAACGCCCCGAGTACCGGCACTCTTAAGTTAAATGAGCTTCACCAAACTAGGGTCAAATTTTGGGCAACCGCTTTCTTCGCAACAGTGAGAAAGCTAGCTTGTGGTTAGCTCTTACCAGATCGCGAACCCCCAGTAGCATTCTCCGTGAATGTGCTTGATCGCCCAAAAAAATGCCTGCGGTCCGCCCCAGGGCCTCCTTCGAGCCCATACCTCCTGATTTCGATATTCGCACGTTCGTCGAGACGGCCGTCAATTTCCAATATGTGGACAGAATTTCCTATGAGATGATTGCCAACAATGGCATGGAGCAGTTCGAGAAGCTTATCCTTCTGCATGTCATAATCGGGGGCAAGCCCCTTGTCATCGATGGATTTGAGGAAGTGCTAGACCCTTGGACCTTCACGCCGACATGGTTACGCGACAACCTTGGCGACAAAGGTTTGGCCAGTGTTGTGCCTACACAGCTGTCAATCAGAGCTAATGATTCTAGTCGAGAATGCCTGCAACCTCACTTCAAAGGAAAACATCCCTCTCACCCTTCGCCATTACCTTAAACACATGGGCAAGCTTACAGACCAGTTCTTCGATGGTTCAGAGCGGTATCGAGACAAAACACGGCAGCGGATTTATCTGAAGGACATCGATTGCCCTCAAGTCTGGCAGGACAAGCTGAAGGAACATATCCCTGTTGGTCTCTTCTATCTAAACGAGGGCACTGGTGAGATTGGCGGACCGGGCGCTCTTGACGAACCTGGGCTTCGAAAGGGACGCGGAATCGCGCGAGCAGGAGATCTCATGAGCAGTCTGCCACCTGAGATGCGTGCAGAGAATCTAATGTGCTACATCGGACACGAAGGCACCTACACACCATCACATCGGGAAATGTGCGCATCACTTGGACAGAATATAATGGTTAACGCTTCAGCCCAAATAGGTGAAGACGGCAAACCAGAGCGACCGGGATCTTCATTGTGGTTCATGACAGAAACCAAGGATCGACAGGTAGTGTCTGAATATTGGTTGTCCATCCTGGGTCACGATATCGAAGTTGAGAACCACTTCGCCCAGCTTATTGCTTGGAAAAAAGCGCCTTTCAAAACGTATGTTGTTGAGCAGCGTCCAGGAGATTTTATTTTGATTCCTCCCCTCGCACCCCATCAGGTATGGAATCGCGGAACCCGGACCATGAAGATTGCGTGGAACCGCACGACTGTAGAGACTCTCGAACTAGCCATCAACGAAGCCCTCCCAAATTCCCGCATCGTTTGCCGTGACGAGCAATATAAGAATAAGGCTATCATTTACTACACACTTCTGAAATACTCTGGTTTAATCAAGTCTGCGAGGACTCAAGTTGAGTTGGGTGGCGAACAAGGTGAAGCAATCCAGCGATCCGTCAAAGTCCGGCAAGTGCAGCGTGATTTCAGGCGTCTATTCGATTTATACAAGGCCGTCCTACTATCCGAGATGTTTGCACCAGAGTCTCGTGAACATGCAGAATTCATAGCCTATGACAGCAATGTCACTTGCGCCTATTGTCGGTGCAATATTTTCAACCGATTTTTGACCTGCAAAACTTGCTCGCATATGTTTAGCAGTGATATAGAAGAGCCATACGACGTCTGTATGGATTGCTATTGCATGGGTAGGAGCTGTGTCTGTCAATCACAATACACTTGGGTCGAGCAGTGGAAATGGAAAGATTTGACTCACAAGTATGAGCAGTGGCGCGCACAGATTATTGATATTGATGGCCGTATAACCGAAAAGACACCACTTCTATTACCAGAGGAGCGCAGGTATCTTGGAAAGAAGACGTTGGCACAAGTGTGTCAAGACCAGTTAAAGATTCGACCTTTTCTGGATATAAAAAACCCGCAGCCTGAAGATGAGAGATCTGAAGATGAGGAAATTGTGGTCAACGATGATGGCACAGTCAAGAAGATGGCGAAGAAGAAGTCCAAACAATGGCTCAGCAAGCACAAGTCATGCCATTTCTGTCTACATCGGCACCCGAAGTGGAAGATGGCTTTTTGCTCGAACTGTGACTTAGGCTACTGTTATGGTACGCTATTCCGAGCTCATGACATGATGCCGTTGACTATCATGGAAAACCCGAAATGGAAGTGTCCGCACTGCATGAGAACATGTAATACTGGCGCATGTCGGCGCGATCCCCGCCAACATCCATATGAACCCAAAGGCACTCTTCTGGGACATGATACTAAGAAGGTTGCCGACGTTCGATCTGTGGAGTGTCTTGTTGATTTTGGAGTTTCCAATCTCAACTGGATACGAGAGGAGGAAGGTCCTGGGGATAGAATTGGCCCGCTACAGCGACGAAGGCATGAGGCTGAACGCGCAAAATTGGACGACCCGTCCCTCGATGACCGCTACATAGACGACGACCATGATGAAAATACCTGCAGTAGGATTGCTTACTCACCTGCTGAAGACCCAAATGTTGGGTTTGATGATAACAGAAATCTAGGTCATCATAACGGAAGCGTGGTGCAAACTAACGGCTCTTCTCATGAGGGGTTTGTGGAGTCTACCTCTGTCTTGTATGGGGGAGGTCAAGCCGATGCAGACATCCAAGAGGGTGAATTTGGCGCTTATTATCCTGATCCCGATTTCAATGGCGACATTCCACGTTTAGGTAAAAGGAGAAACCAGGATGACGACGACAACGATGATAATGAGGGAACAAGCCGACGAAAAAGGAAATCAAAGCAACAAAAGAAGGCTGAAGACACAATTCAGCATGGTCAGCCGAAGAATGCATCTAGTAAGCAATATCAAAAGGAAGTCGAACGGAAGTTGCTCGAAGAGGCTAAGAAAGAAGATCGATTCAACCTTGTTGCTGCTCGGATGAAAGGAAAATCGAAGGTAGCCAGGCTGTTTCTCAGAAGCGAACTCCTCGACAAGATCAGGAAGAGGCCCGTGGCCCAACGACAGAAGGTGATGTATGAAGAGGCTGAGGATGGTGGTAGCGGCATGCGATCCATCCTCCAGTCAGATGTGTTACCATCCACCAACGGTGCAATTACAGTTGCCAACAAGCCTAAGGCACCGACCACGTTCCGTTATCGCGTCGAGGATGACGATAACTACACCACACGCAAGCGAGACCGGGAGAGCAATTCTGTGGGTAAGCTCGGGAGACCGAGTCGATCTTCGCGACGGTATGAAGAAGTCACACTAGATTCGGAAGAAGAATTGGGGGAAGAAATAGCTGAGCACACAAGACTAGGTGACGGTAGTGGTCATCCCAGAGCACGAGCCTCGACCTGGTTAGCGCGCAGGAATGAAGGAGAGGACGACCTACCTACCGAACTTCCAACAGACTTCCGAGACGGGACTTTGAATCCAAAACGTGACAAGCAACGCAGTCGTGACAAACAGAGAGGGACAACCATGTCTGCTCAGACGAAAGCACAGATTCGACATCCTAGTCAACCGCCAAGGAAGAGTACTGATAATATGGATGAGGATGCGCAAGCTGAAATCGCCTTGCGTTATCATTCTGTAGCTGGAGCACTGGAAGTTTCTAAGAATGGTGAAGAACAGATGATCCGGGCTAGACAGGCAGAGCTAGATGTAAAAGAAAATATGCGGGCGAAATTGGCGGTTGCAGAATGGGCAGAAAACTCAGACGATCAATCTCTCAATGGTTTCATCGACCACCTAGCCGCAGATGATGAGTCACTCTACCAGGAGACGCCACGTTCGCCTACACCTATCCGCTCCAGCCTGCATCAATCCGAAGATTCTCTATTTTCCCAGGCAGAAATGTCAGGGAAGAAAATGAAGACCACGTCCACTAAGCGGTATAGCGACGCTAGTCCTTCAGAGCCAACACCTGCTCCCTCTAAACGGAAGGTTGATGCAACGGCGGTTGAGCTCTCTGGCTCGGATCCGGACTCGGACAGCGAAGACGAGATTCCAGCGAAAGCCCCTGCTTTGCCCAAGGCTGCGCTTAGGCGGCCTGTAGGGCAACCAACAGGACGACCTTCGATTGTTCCCACACGTGGGACAGGAAAGAGAGGCCGAGGACGACCCCGAAAAATCATGTAAATGGCTACAGATCTGATTTCGGAATGATTCGTTGGGTCAATAATAATTGGAGAGTTGGTAGGCAGGGACGGCTTTGGTTTTCTCGTCAGTTAATGGTGGCTACAGCGGTACTTAGCTGGTATAAAGTTTTTTAATGTGAGGGGCCGTTGTTAGTTCTTCCAATTTCTATACCACTCTAGTAATTACAGCTTCTCTAACTCCAGCTTTTCTACGAGCAGTTTACTTGTCGAGTAGAATTTCTGAAAATTCAAAACAAATGTATTGTGATATGGTTGAATGTGCAATGGTGAGTCTTGTAAATTGAACATACATGGATGCTCGCTTTAAGACTTATAATAATGCTCCATCAATTTGTTAGCTCTAAGAGGAGAGCGTTTCACGTGATCTCGCGAACCCCACCCACTTCAGCCCAACGCGTCGCTCTCATCTGCTCATTACCACAACACAGCACCAACAATGTCGTCTGTTCACACATCCATGATATCCCCGGATACATTCAATATTACACTTAGCCGGTATGCCACCACAGCACCACCGAAACTTGCGGACCTTGACACCTTACGATATGACACCATCCCGACGAACCTAGCCAAGCGTAAAAAGGAGGGTGATGTCCTCTTGGAGAAAAACGAAGTAGAAAAGTTGGTTGAGTGGAAACTGTGAGTACTCTCCCTCAGGTTAAAGTTGTGATAGGAGTGGGGGGAGTTTGTTGTGATTTGCTGATTGCCGCGGACAGTAAACATGGCACATTCCGGCCCAAACTTCTACAACTAGTGCAGTCCAACTCTGCAGAATTAGTACAAAATATCACGCGTGCTGCATTCAAAGCCCTGGACCCAAGCGCCCCGCTCCCGGCTTTGAAAATCTTGACCGCATTGAAAGGTATTGGGCCCGCCACTGCGTCTCTCCTCCTGTCCGTCTTTGACCCTGAGTCTGTGCCGTTTTTCTCAGATGAGCTGTTCAGATGGGTCACTTGGGGGAATGGCCATGACGGGTGGAAGAAGAAGATCAAGTATGATGTTAAAGAGTATGCCATGGTTGTGCAGGGCGTGCAGAAGTTGCGGGAGAGAATTGGGGTTAGGGCCGCGGATGTTGAGAGGGTTGCTTGGGTGCTGGGGAAGGAAAGTGCTGAGATTGCTGAGAATGAAAATGCGGTGGAAAGTGGGGGGATTGGAGAGAAGAAGATGAAAGAGAAAAAGGGGAAGGTGGAGGAGAAGAGTGTGAAGACGAAGGTTGAGGCACCAGCTATCAAGAAGGATGGGATGGGAGGGGCTGAGCAAAGTGTGACAAAGCAGGTGAAGAAGGGAGTGAAGAGAAAGACGGACGTTGAAAAAGCGCCCGTGGAGGGCGTACGAAGGAGTAATCGACGAAAGATGGAGAGCTGAGCTGCAATAGGTTGAACAACGACCTATCAACACCGCAAAGAACTATCATGTCTTAGATGTTGATCGATAGATTGACTTCCTTTGTGAGGCTTCCTGAAAGCATTCACACGTAACGTAACTCGTACATATTGGACCCCTCCCAACACTATCACCTAGCCAAGCCTTACGCTGCATTGCCCTACAAGATGTACAACGCCCTGAAAGCGTTCAAACCCTCATAATAAGACGTCAAAATGCCACAAACGCCGTCCGATACATATAGCCTGGGTATACCTTAACACCATACTCAAAGACCAAGAACTCCACCCTTCTTCCCGCGTATCCTTCCGTGTTTCACTGAGCCCGTAGTCACACCTGCCTCGCCAGTCATCCAGCCTGGCATCTGCTCACCATTGATCACGCCTTCTTCGACCAGCTCCCTAACACCGGCGAAGACATGTGGACCCTGAAATACGATGCGGACGTCCGGGACCCAGTCATCTTCTTCTCTGTTCTCCAACTCTTCGACCTCCGCAGGTGATCGGTCGAGAAGAGAAGGGCGACCCCTGCGATTGCGATTCCCTGTCTGAGAGTTGATGCCAGATACTTTGATCTGTTCGCCGTTGCCTGTTGGAATGGTGGGGAATGGATCATCGATGCGGACTTCGAAGCGATCGATGCCTTGCCCGTCGTTGGCTTTCGCCGAGTTCCCAAATCTGCCTTCTGCGACCTCTTTCCTCCTCTTCATTTCCGGTGTTTCTGTGCTATCAAGAAGTCTCTTTGGCCGACCAGGCCCAGCCTTCGTCGGAGGAGTGGTAGCATCTTTATCTGCTGTTGTTTTCTCCGTCATAGCAGATCTCTGTGTGGTAATAAAATCCAGTGCATTCTGGCTAAAACTATGATCTGCAAAAATGCTCCAACCCCCACCAGCAGCATTGCTTTTCCCGGGACCTCGATAAGCAAGAAGGGCACTGAGAGACCTCGCGGTGAAGTTGGTACTCGTGAGTTGGTACCTTGCGGATGGGCGGGAGAAGGCCTTCGGTATGGCTTGTTGAACCACGTTGCGGAGATGCCGACTGTCGTCCCCTACAACCTGTCCGAGGTGGGTGGCCAATGATGAGTACACAAATGGGGATCCATTTGGCCAGATGAAGAATACGGCTTTGGCACCATCAGTCGAGTTCGTATCCATGGCGAGCGAGGCTTCGGTACTGTAGGGAGAGTCGTGTATGTAGACGCGGAGGATGGTGATGGGGATAGTTTTAATGCGGGTGATTAGGTAGTGCGCCTTCATGAGTGGAGTAAGTTCTTTCGACAGGTTCATCATAAATGTTTGGGCCTGGAAGCGTGGTAGATGTTCCGAGTCGTTTGTGACCTCCATATCCTGAACCGCAGACTTGCTGTTCGGTATCCTGGCGAGGCGTTTGGCGGTCCAGCGCAAGGCTGTGGGGTGGTCCAGCAGATGCTGTATTTCGGCCGTCGCCAATTGGTACATCGATATGCCCGTCCTCCAGTCGCCCTCCAAGATGCGATCCAAGACCTCCTTCTTCCCGCCCTTGCGCGCCGCCAGCTCTTTGTAAATCTCTTGGAGCTCTTCGAAGCCCTGGGCCGCGTTGTACTCGCCGTGCTCCTCGTCATCGAGCTCGTCCTCGCGATTGGGGTCCTCGTCGCCGAGAAGGAAGGGGCGGCAGAAGTCGCGATTCTTCTTGGAAAGCCATTGCTGGGCCAGCGAGACCAGCGACGGGCGCGAGAGCTTGTTGAGGGTCCGGACGACTTCGCGGTGGGTTGCAGGAAGGCGGTGCGAGTGCGGGATGTTCTTGTAGTCCGGGCCGGTGGTGGTTGCGTGCGGCGCCATGGTGGGCTAGGGTCTACATGGAGTGGGAGTGGGATGGAATTGTGCTCGGCATTGTTTATGGGCCTGTTATCGATAGGGGAGCGCGAGGCGGTGGACGCGCCGAGCCACTTCATCACGTGATCAAAAGCTGCGGTCACGTGCATACTGGACTCCCCATAGCCGGCGTATTATCCGATGCTGCGACTGCGGACAGGGGCCGTTCTTTGATGACGCAGCTCCCACTCAACGTCTTTCAGCAGCATACCGGCAGTACAGCCGAGCGGGGTTCTTTTGCAGCGAACGAGGCCGCACAAAGCACACCGGCCTGTCGTGCCCCGCGAGAAGCGCCCCAGCCGGCAAATAAAGAGCAGCAACACGAGCACAAGGCGCGCCATCGCGTGGGGTGAAAGCGAACGCATCCGATGCGCCGTAGTGCCGAGTCAACGGGTCATTGCATGCGCAAAGAGCAATTCGCCGGCCGATTCGCGGGGCGTCAAGAGCAAACCCTTTCATCACCCACTACACCACCACACACCACACCACCCACCACCACCACCATACCGCGCACTCAACACCACGCAAACGTCGACCACGCACGCAACTGAGGGCGCCGCTCCCTCCCTCCCTCGACTGCGCGCCCAACGCTGCGGATGCTGTTGCGGTCGCCGCCTCTGATTTGAAATCCCACAAAACCCACAGCCTCGGAACAATCATTACTCATCCCGCCGCCGCCCGCCACACACATCCTCGACACACCCGACACAACACCACACAAAAAGAGAAGCTTCACGACTTTCCAGCCCGCCTCCCAAACGGCCGCTCGTCTTCCCCCCCGTTCCCACGCCAGACACTCATGTCGGGATACAACGGCCGTCGCGGCCCCAACGTGTCCCAGTACGTCGCCAACCTAAACACGCTGCACCCCCAGCAGGACCCCCTCGCAGAACCCCTCAACCTCGAAGAGGACCTCGCCGTCTTCAGCAGCGCCGAGTTCATCGACTGGGATGCCACAGGCGTCGACCTAAACTCGCCTCTCGACTTTCTCGACAGTGACCCGCAGCAGCGCCCCAGCCGCAATTTCGCTCCCAATTCACGCGCCAGCGCACTCGAGGAGCCCAAAATGGACTTCACCATGGCCGGTAAGTGTCTCGCCTGTTGTTGCGTTTCTGTGTCTCCTTTGCATTCGTTACTCTTTGCTTCTGTCTCGTCTCTCATTGTCCCGAGCGCGCTGCGCTTCGCTATTGGCTCTGGCTAGGGTGTGGCGGACCCCGCCAAATACCCTGCAGAGCACCATGGCTCCCCACGCAAGTTGGGCCATTCACAACACACACGGGTGCCTGCGATGCGCGTCTGCAGCAATCTGGGGCGCATCTTGCTGGATGTGACCCTGTCGCTGAGCAGCGTGCATGCAAGCTGTGGGAGCCATTCTCCTCCCTAAGCACGCAATTGCCCGTGACGATGCTCCAACTCCACGGCCAACCACGCTGTCCTGCACTCCCACTATCTCATTCTCTTCCGCGAGCGACCATGACTAACTTCGATCCTTTTGCAGGCGATTTCCAGTTCGCCGACTTCCCCGACTTCCAGAACCCCATCGTGGGTCAGTCCATGCAGAGTCTGCCCACCTCGCAATCAAGCTACCCTATTCCAACCTCATTTACGTCACCCATCTCCACCTCGGTCTCTCCTGTTACCCCAGGTTTCGATCAGCCCCTCGGTAAGAAGCGAAGGTTGGAAAGTGTCGATCCCCACAGCCAACCTCCCACAGATGAACCAGCCCGTGTCGCTGCGGAGGAGGACAAGCGGCGTCGCAACACCGCTGCCAGCGCGCGATTCCGCGTGAAGAAGAAGCAACGCGAGCAGGCCCTCGAGAAGACCGCCAAGGAAATGACAGACCGGGTCAATATGCTCGAGTCCAAGATTGCACAGCTCGAGACGGAGAACACGTGGCTGAAGGGCCTGATCACAGAGAAGGGTGCTAGCGGAGTCAAGGCTTCTGCCTCTGATCTCAACTCGATGATAAAAAAGCGCGCCGACCAGAGCGCCAGCGATCGGAGTACTGGCAAGCGAAGTGACGGCGTGGGCACCGAGTCCATGGGCACCAAGGCTTAGGCCAAAATTCTCTCCCTTCTTTTCCTTTGAGCTTTCTGGGATTCGTTCGGCTAATCGCTGGCGTGCACACCTGTACATCTTGCTTTGATATACATGCGGTCGGAATCGGTCTATAGAGAGGCAGGAGGAGGCGTGACACTCATGATGAGATGAGTGACGGATGGCTCGGGTTAATGATTTACATATGTTTACTTCAAGTTCGTATTATATGCTGCAATTCATGCATTTGATTTACAGCCATGATTGGAGGTAGTCCATGTCTGCCTTGGGCAATTAAAGTCTGCTGTGTATGTTTACGTTGTTGTCATTGTCTTAACCGCGCCATATTGGAACATGCCTCTTTGATACGATTCGCTGTGTCGAAGTCCAGAAGGAAGTAGCACTTCAAGAAATTTCGAGCGCACGTCTATATTACGGTGATCATGGTCTCGAGGCCTATTCTTCGCATTGCAGCAACTGGTTCTTACCAAAAAAAAGCGCAGTGGGGATTGTTAGAGGCGTGGTATTGTCGCATCTGTACAAGTCATGCTCATGCATATAATACAGCTAGTAGCTATATGTAGGGATCAAAGATCATTTTTGAGCCATGACTTGGATTTACCTCCCCGTCGTATGAATTCATAACGGAAGGAACACCATAGCAGAATAGTGCAGAGCCTGTCAGGCCTGTACTATTGACAATGCAACAATGATTTAAAAAAAATATACGAGTGGCAAATCAATGCACACACGCACAGGGGTAAACAACGCCTACTTGACATCAGATATCATGGTAAGTGGGAGCGAAATTAAATTGCAGGAGAAATAGGCATGTATTAGGACGTTTTTGATACCCATATCCAGTCCAGCTCACATGTCCATATTCACACTCGCAAGAAAGGACGGACGCCGCCGCTGATGCAGGTAAGCAAGCAGGTACCTGAATCCTGCGCCTATCCAACCCAGATATACAATTGCACTTTCTCGCTCTCGCTCTCGCTCGCCGCTTACAGAGCAATCCAGGTAATGCTGATGACAATGTCCATGCCAATCTTCTCAGCAGCCTCCCACTTGTAGCTGTATGTTCCGTCCTTCTCGTTGTTCCAGTACGCGCCCACGGCGCTGTGCATGCCGCGGCGGCCAGAGGCTTGCGATTCCGACGGCGACCCGATGTGCTGGATTATCGTGCTGTTGGTGATGTATTTATAGCTCGGGGCCTTGTCCTCGCCTGTGCTGGTCTTCTCGATGAGCGATTGCAGGATCGTGTTCTGGAGGCTTCGGTTAGATATTGTTGGGAGGAATTGTGGAAGACGGTGGAGTGGTCGCGTGCGGAATGGAGAGGGGGTAACGTACGATGATCTGTGTGTTCCAGTCTGTTACGGACGAGTGCTCGTACTTTTCTGCCGAGCCGAGGGCGGTTTCGCAGGCCTAAATGTGTGGTAAGTAGGCGAGTTGGAGCATGAAAAGAGAGAGAGAGACAGAGTAACTCACGCTTTTAGCAATCTGCTCGAGCTGTTCTGTTGGCAGAGGGGACTGTCCAAAGTTAGTTTTCTCTCGCAATCTCACAACAAGACACGAGGCAGCTTACAGTCATTGTAGATGTGTGTCTAGAGATGTAGAGTGTGGTGTGGGGTCGAGGGCGATAGCAGACGGTGAGATGTTTACTCTGTTGTTGTTCCACACTGCACGCAAAGTCCGGGCGCTCTTTGCCGTCACGTGCACAAGCTAGCATCTGTCTAGCCGATTGATTGGGTGCACTGACCGATCAGGTCCCAGCATCAGGGAACGTGCTGGTCCACGGGCTCTTCCACCGCAACGCCTACAGTTGATTTCTGCACAACAGACCCACCCTCTCTCTCCCACATCTGATATCTCTTCGCGAGCTGTATTGTAGCTATCCACATCCATATCCAGCCATTTACCCTTCCGACGAGCGTCCAGTGCACTCTTTCTATCCATTTTCCAGCTCCCAGGGTCTGTCGTCATGTCCTCTCAGCCTCTGCTCCAAACAGCTCCCGGTACGCACCACACCACACCCCTCCCTCAATTGCACCCTAACACCACCGCACAGGCAAGCGCATCGCGCTCCCGACCCGTGTCGAACCCAAAGTCTTTTTCGCCAACGAGCGCACGTTCCTCTCATGGCTCAACTTCACCGTGATCTTGGGCGGGCTGGCCATTGGGCTGCTCAACTTTGGCGATAAGGTCGGCCAGATTAGCGCCGGGCTGTTCACCTTCGTCGCCATGGCCGCCATGATATATGCCTTGTTTACGTTCCATTGGAGAGCCAAGAGCATAAGGCAGCGCGGACAGGGCGGCTTTGACGATAGAATGGGCCCGACAGTACTGGCACTTGCCCTGTTTTGTGCGGTTATTACGAACTTTGTGCTTAGGATCACAGGGGCAGGAAATAGTCATAAATGAGGATTGGTCAAAGAGCTTGGGGGACGGAAAAGGCGAGAGGAGCGCCCGTGGACAATTCGACATTCGACCGTACGACTGCCATGTATATACGATCTTTGAGATCCTGAAAAGGGAACGTGGGTGAGACATGTCGGATGCTTCGAGATACTGGGCACGCTATTCCTTTCCAATTGTAAATTTAATACGGCGGTCGCTGGAAGCGTTGTTTAGTTCTAGGGTGTATTGGTTGGATTCAAAGAACGCCAATCCAAAGAGCCCTTGGATTGTTACAAAACACACTTACTTGTACACCTACAACAAAAAATCATTTGTCTTCTAAGGTGCTTGTTCAAAGCGGAAATCTGAGGTCTCAGAATCTCCGATGCTTGCACGCTGGAAATCTTGATATTTGATAAGCGCAAATGCATGCGTGTATAACTATATGAAAAATCCCCTTCTGAAGGCATATCTACATATTAGGTGAACCCACTCTGCCCGATTCCCCCAGTTCTATTCATATTTAAAGTAGATTTTTCGTTCAACTAACACAATCTATTACGGATGTGGGAAGAAAACTCTAGTACATACTCTTCCGCTTCATCGATATGTTTTTGTTTTTGTCATAACAGCTTTTCGAAGCGGACGAGGAGATGTATCACTTGGGGTAGGGGGAAATCTTAATCCTAGTGCGTGAATTATTTCGGCATAATTCACAGTACATATATCCCTGACTGGCGTTGTTCCATTGTGATGAATTACGCAAGGATATATCCGATTACAGAAGACCTAAACTTTTTATATGTTGAAGAAATTTTATCTTCTTCAAAGATATCTGTCGGCATGGTTCATTAAAATATCCCCTGAATCAATAAGTAATTCTGTTTCAGCGGAAGAGCTGCAAGGGGTTTCTGGTGCATTGTAGCAGTGCACGTGCTTAGAATACCAAGATGCTGATAACGGGCCTCTTCTTGAGTTGGTATGCACTTATTCTCTGCTTGGTATCTATACCTGTTGATACTCTTTAACTCAGGGCGGTTGCATGCCAATGGTGCCGATATTCGCAGGAACAATCAATAAGCAACAACTTGCAAATAATGATTGGTTTCGGCTGTCTTCTGTTCACATCGGGCCGCAGTATGTGGTGTCTTCGTTTTATGGTGAACGCGAGTTAAGTCACCTCTTATCCGACTTCAGCGCCATCCGGTTGAGCCCCTGCCCACACAAGGTTCATCCAACCCCTCCCACCTAATGCTCCGTCATTGACATTGTAGTTTCCAGCGCAGTCTGACCACGCATCAGATATCTTGAAGCCATCTCTTCCAAATCTCTCCCAATTATCTGCGTATTCTAGCATATTATCGAGAGCCATCGGGCTTGTGGGGAGGTTTCTAATAATGGGTGCGCCTATTCCCGGAACCTCGAAAAATAATGTATTTGCAGCATCGGGGGGAGATGGAGTATTTTGTGGAGGAACTGTGGCGGTAGAGGTTGCCAGGTAGGAAGGAGGAGGGACAGGACGAGGAAGAGGAAGAGGACGAGGAGGAGGACGACGAAGGTTGGAGTAAGAGCGGAGGGATTGGGGGTTTGAGACTGTTTTGTTTACGTGATGCGTGAAATTGCCAGAATTTGTCGGGGTGGATTGGCCAGACTCGAGAGTATTCCAGGACTGTGGGCTGAATTGTCGATCGAGTTTGAAGTGCGGGTTCCATGCCTCGCTAACGACTTGTTGTATAGTTAATGGCGTAGGCTGGGTATGAGAAGTTATGACAGGGGGGGAGACGGACGAGCCACTACTCTTCTGTAACAGCCTGTGGTTGCTAAACTCCTTAGGCCATGGGAGTTTCCACGTTTTCGACAATGTATGTACGATTTTGAAATTTCGGGCGCCAAAATAGTGGCAAGAAGAAATATCCACAAGGCATTGGAGACCTTCCATAAGATTTCTTGAGCTTGTCTGGTTATCCGTGGAGTAGAGGAGATGAACAACGCTAATAGAAAGCAGGAAGTGCACCATAATGAGATGGCAGGCGCGCATCTTGTAATGCTTGCGGTAAAGACGAAGAAGTTCGGAGACAGAATTTGCAGATTCTATGCATATATCCCGAGGCCGAATTGCAGATTGAACGAGATCTACTTTGAGCATAGGACGGAAGAGATGTACGATGACTGTATGGTATAGCATGCTGATCTGGTTAATAACAAAGAGTGTGATTGTGAAGCACTGAGGGACAACTTACTGGAGCATTATGATGTGGGGTTGTGGCGGTGGGTCCTGTTGTAGCAGGAGTTGTACAGGGAGCTGTTTGTACCAGTCAAGGTATTTGTGATAGCAATCAAGAAGTCGTCGACTTGTGAAGCGTTCTTTGGGGGCGTAAAACATGTAGTTATTGTCGTTGATCAGTTCAGACAAAGTGCTAAAGGCATGAACAAAGATGTAGGTGAGCTGCACTCCATTGATAGCTTTATCGGAAACGGGTTTTTCGAGTGTGATGGCAGCTCTGGGTAGTTGTGATATCCGCCCTATACATATCGACCAGACGCTACCAACATAGCGTTAGTTTACTAATACTCTCAGGGGTAAGTTCGGTTACTTACGTGTCTAATGTGAACGCTCCCCAAAATGTAACCTTCCGCACCAAGACTTCATCTGGTGTAAGTTCAAGCGATGGCCCAGCAGGGTTATCGACATGCAATCCAAGCTCCACAGCCATTCGAATACATCGGCCAATGTACATGAAGCCGGAGCTGTCTCGCCCAGCAGAGGGCTCCCGCAAGGCCATGATGCACAATGCTTGGGTAGTCGTGAGGGACGGGCTCTCATTTTCGAACAGCAATTTTTGTGCCTCAGCGAAGAAATGGTCCCCAGCGGTGCGTGAATTAGCCGCCTCAGTTCGAGCTTGTGGCTCATCACTGAAGTGACAAGCATATGCGAGCATAGCATTGACCAGGAGAGGGCTGCAGTATTTTTCGCGGCCGCCATAATAGTCGGAAAGGAAGTGGTCGCGGGAAAACACCACATAGAAGGAGTGTGACCACTGGAAGTACAGTTCAAATAGGCGTTCAATAAAATCCACGTCCTGGGTCACGGCTGTCCACGTACTCGGTTTCCACCCTCCACGGGGATTTCGCACTCGAGTCTGCGCATAATCCTCGTCCTCACCCACCAACCCCAGGCTCGATGTGTGGCCAAAGAGCCTTGATCCTCCTGTCACCGTGACAGACGGTTTCCCCAAAAGCACCGCCAAATCGCCCTCCAGCGTATTCGGGCCCATTGCAGCACTCAGGGGCACAGTAGCGGTCTTCTGCCATATTTCAGCCAGCGCCGCCACATCCAACGATTTATGCTGGTCCTGTCGGATGTGGTGCAGCAGCTCATTGGCCTCGGATTCGGGAAGATTGCGGAGAGCGGACACAATAAAGAAAGATGCATCGTCGCCCCGCCCCCGCTCGAGCACTTGAGTATCTGCATGCTGGCGGGTCTTTGCTGGCGGGGTTGTGGTCAGAGCGGTATTCGAAGCTGTGCCTGTGCCTGTGCCTGTAGTCGTGGCCGTAGTCGTGGCCGTCCTACGGCGGGATTCACTCTCTGCGTCGTAGGAGCAGGTCGTCTTATGCAGGTTGCATGTTGCGCACGGGACCTCACCATCGCACTATAGTACGTCAATTGCCATCACATGGACATCTTTGCTTTGCTCTCCATACCTTGGACTTTCTTTTCCGGCACGAGATGCACGCAGATGGCACACACCTCCGCTTGTTGGCCCTGGGTTCGCCCTCCTCGTCCTTTGCAGGTAGCATTATGGGTCGTTACTTCATTGTTGTCGTGGCAGGACGACCTGATCACAGTCGTCGATCGTTTATTGGCCCCGGAGACGCGTCGGAGAAAGGGCGACATGGAGTTCCAACTGCTGGGGCTGAGAACCCAATAATGGCTCATGGCATCAGGAATCGCATGTCTACTAATGGAACCGAGTCATTTGATACGATGGAAATGATAGGAATCGCATCCATTGGTACAGAACTACAATTGCATTAGATCCAGTCATGGCATTAGTTGGACGCACTTTTTTGCACGCCTATTCTACCGAAGCACACCTAAGCTCCCTTCAACAAGATCCCTATTGCTGTGCCTGGTACACAGGCACTACTCCCTTCAGCACCGGCAGCAGACTCCTTGCTGATTGTCTTGCATGTTGGGCCAGAACCGCGTCTATAATCACCAGTGCCGCCATAGCCTCCACAATAGGCACCGCCCTTGGAACTACACACGGATCATGCCTACCCTTGGCCTCCAGCACGCCCTCCTCCTCGTCATACGTTGTCGTATTTTGTGCCTGCCCAATAGTAGCCGGTGGCTTGAACGCCACGGAAAAGAAAATGGGTGCACCATTTGAGATGCCACCCTGAATTCCACCAGAGTTGTTCGTCTTGGTTGTTAACCGCGGACGTGGGACAGATAGTGGAGTGCCATTTGTGCCTGACGCTACTGTGGGAGCCTTGATGAAGGCATCGTTGTGTATTGACCCTGGCACCTGGCAGCCCCCGAACCCTGATCCAATCTCAAAGCCTTTTGTGGCAGGAATACTAAGCATAGCGTGCGCGAGCGTTGCCTCCAGCTTGTCGAAGCATGGCTCGCCTAGCCCACTAGGGCAATTCCGTATCACACAGGTCACCGTTCCTCCAATGCTATCCTGGCGATCACGGAAGTCTGCTATAAGCTTCTCCATCCGCTGGCTACTGTCTTGATCGGGGCATCGCACGGGGAGGAAGTTGTCGACTGTCTTACGATCAATTGTCTCGATTAATTTGAGATACTCGGGGTTCGTGGCAGCGGTTGGATGTGTGGGTGTCGGTGGGAAGAGGTACTCGTTGCCCACTGATGCTGTGAAGGCCACAATCTCGATGCCGTAGGCCTGTCTGAGGTACTTTTCGGCAATTGCGCCGGCTGCTACTCGCCCTGTTTCCGGTATTAGCTCCGCATTTTGCCTGTTCAATGGAGACGTGGGTTTACCTATTGTCTCCCTTGCGCTGCTTCTGCCGCCGCCCGAGCTCGCCTTGACTCCGTACTTCTCCAGATATGTCCAGTCTGCATGGCTGGGACGAGGGTACAGATCCATCGTCTTGTTTCCATAGTCTTGCTTCCGCTGATTCTCATTCATGACTCGTAAGCCAATGGGGGTTCCTAGTGTGATGCCAAACTCTGTGCCAGACTGTATCTCCACTCGATCCTTCTCATTGCGTGGCGTGGTAATGGCCGATTGCCCTGGGCGACGTCGTGTCATTTGCGGCTGTATGTCCTCTTCTGTGAGGGCCATGCCCGGCGGGCACCCGTCGACAATGCATCCCACCGACAAGCAGTGCGACTCGCCATAGCTGAACATAAAGTGAGCCAATGGACCAATGGGAATGCACTGGAAGCATAACGTACGTGGTCACTTTGAAGTGGTTACCAAAAGTTGAACCCATATCAGTGGTTGTGGTTGTGGTTGTGGAGTTTGGTGGTGAGAGCGTCAAGAGTCATCCAAATGTCTGGGGAAATTTGTTTGCCGGGGTTGAGCCCGATTTGCATCACGGCATGCCCGATCTCGGCCCGAAAACGTCATCCCGAGCGCATGTGAGGGGCATTTGTGTATCTGTGTGGATAAATATATTGATTAAGAAGAAAATAATATTTCGACGGGTATTCGCAAATAAATATATGCTTAGATATAAACCCAAGATCCAAAAATGCAGCACACACGAATAAAGCCAATCACTTGCGCTCCAAACCTGCCTGGACCAAGGTCCTTGCAGTATCGACTCTCTCTTCATATAACCTACGTAGGTTGTCTACAGATTCCTTTTTCATATTGAGCCTGCGAGGTGTGATTGTGCGGGGAAGAGGGGGTGGGTTGCTAGAGGTCTCGAAGGACGGCATGCGGTGAAGTAAACCGGGAGACGGTGCGCGGGGCTTCGGTCCAGGCACAGTGAGGGATGCTGACTTGGAGACAGGGCGGTTGGTGACCAGATGGACTGGTGGGAATACAGGACGCGCAAGGGATGTGATGATGGGGCTTCTATTAGCAGCAGATGCGGGCCAGCTTGGCCGACGGAATTCTGGATTCGTGGAGGAAGCTTTTGACGAAGAAACGGTGTCAGTCTTGGTACACGAGGCTAAAATTTGGTCGTCCGTGGAACTATCTCTCGAGGGAATAACCTTGCGCCTCATAGGCTCTTGCATACGAGCATCGGTCAGCCCGGGCAACGCCATCCTGCTCTCGGATGGTTTGTGGGCTTGCACTTGTTCGGTAACGTGTTCAGCATTGTTAATCTGTTCTGCCGTCAGGGCTTTCCTCTTGGGGATAATGATTTGAGGAGCATGGGAATCGCCAAAGTAGTTCGTACCGGTTTTCTTCTCGTCCGGGGCGTCCCATTGAGATGGACGAGAAGGCGCAAATCCATCCGTCACTGCGGCATAACTAGAAGGCGAGTCTCCAGCGTCGTAATTCGGACTATCCGTAACAATGGTGGAGTATCTAGGGGGTACTTGTAGCGGCGGTGCTGGCTTTCGCTTGGTGACACTGTCACTGGAAGATTGCCCGGATGCCGATTGCATCTGCGGCTTCGAAGAGCGCGGTGGTAATGGAGGTGGCTGTTTGGGGGCCTCGTTATCCTGAAGAATGATTCCGGTTATTTGGTGTTCGTCTACAGGGTCTGCTTCTGCTCGCCCTTTCCTACCTTCAACGGGGGCATCAACAGGATCTTCCCAATCTTTCTCTTCTGTTGGCAAAGGAAGTTCGGCTTCAAACGCGCTAGCATCTACCCCGCAAGCTTCACGCAGACCATCTGACCAATACTTAATAGCCTCTGTCATGATACGTCGTATTATGGAGGACATTTTGGCATCCTCTAACTGATCTGGACCACGCAACAGAGCTGGGGCAAAACATACAGCCAGATTCTCTGCCGTCATGCTATTTTGATCGCGTCGAGCTGATACAACATCCAAAAGTGGAAGGAGATGCCTTACAAGGATGTCTCTAGAGATGGCTGGGAGAAATGACCACTCGGAAGATGGGGAAATAAGATCAGTCAATCTCTCAAGATCTGGCAAATCATCGGGATTGCCATATAGGCGCTTTAATTCGCTGTATGATGCTGGAGGAAATAGAGGTTGTCGTAGATCGGCATACCATGTCTTAATTAGCGAAGCGGCCATAAAAACTGAATAGGCATCCTTTGGATCTATTTCAGCAATGACCTCGTCCTGGTGTTCAGAACGGGGGTAATGAGGAATCGGGAGATACGCTCCGTTGTCCTTCCAAATGATGAACTTCTGTCCTCTGTCGTATGCTTCCTTCAATACATCCTTCAGCCTAGCATGTGGAGGGACTCTAAATAGTCCCTCGGATACAATGTTTTGTTCCATGATGAGGAAGCTGGTTGTTTCTCGGAGGAGTCGAGGGAAGCGCGATTTGCCTTGGCTACCGACTGGGAAGGGTTGGTGAGCTCTGAAGGCGCGATTGCCACTTGCATATGGTGCAAAGATGTCATCTGAGATGCGTCGGTCGTGAAGATAGGCAGAGGGAGGGATGAGGAGGTCTTCGATGGGGATGTGGAAGGCAAGGTTGGTTAAAGTTGACGCTGCGACCATGTCAGTGGTTGTCAAGCTATTGTTACCACTTTCCCGTGCTAGTACATACCGTGTATGATCTTCCTCCGAAACTTAGGGCTGACAATAGTCGAGAATATCTCGGTAAGGATCCTGACCCATGCTTTCTCATGCACAATGTACAATTTTTGGAGCCGCTTGCGCATGGCCCGGGACAGGACGTGGTACGCTTGGAGGAACCAACCCCAACCTGGTCGATTTCTCTTGTTCGTCACGGAGCCATCTGAGTCGCCGGCAAAAAAGATGACTTCGTACTCCGAGCCTTTGAGCAAGTCGTCTTCTTCAGGTAGTCGAGCGAGCACATAGGGTAGCAGAGAGTCAAAGTCGACCTCGCGGGTATCTGGCAATGCAGCAGCATTAAGAATGTAAATTGGCCTGTTCTCCTTGGAGGGTATGGGGGAGCGGAATAGTATCGAGGCAGCACATCGTGCAAGTTCTACTGAGTAGTTGGGGCCATCTGGGCGGGGTGCGGCTGCACTCAACGACTGGGAGGCTGATGAGCTGCGGAGGCGACTTGCCAGATGCGCACGCACACCGGCGAGACCGCTCATTGGTATAGAATTGACAATTATGGGGTATGTGTGGTGGTTATGGGTGATGAAAGATGGCAGCACGCGATATGTGGCTTGATGTGGAGAAGTTGAATGAGCTGGAGAAGTGGGCACAAGTCGAACACACGTCATTAGCGTATCTGACACGTGACTATGCGGACTCCGCTGTGTGATCCTAGAAGCACTTTCGTTTTAACTTCAGAGAGTGTTCTGATAAACATTATGTGGGCATTGATAAACAAATATTTCAGTCAAATATGTTGTCTCGTCCTATTGCATATCAGCGACCTTCAGTCATCTTCTTCCGACTCTGAGTTGGATGCTTCTTCAACCGCCTCACCCTCCCCGTCAAAAACAACTTGGACGCCAAAATCCTGCAACCGCGTACGAAGAATCTGCACCCGCTCCGTATTTCTCCGAAACTCCGAAAATGATGTCTGTGCCTCTGCAAGCACGCGGTTTAGATCCTCGGGTGTCATGCCCTCGTCAATGTTGAGGTGACGCCCCAGGTCGATGTTCGCGAAGTACACACGGAGGCGTTCTAGCTCTACGAAGAGTTGACGCTCGCTAATGGTTTCAATTCCGTGACTATCTGTCCCGGATACTCTGTATGATGAGATGTTATTGTCGGGAGGCAGTGGATCTGAAGTAGAGGTGTATTTCGATTTGACCTTTTGATCAAGGAGACTCAGCAGCGATCTGTCGTCAGAAAGGATTACGTGACGAGCAATATCCACCTCGTTCATATCTGCTAGCCAGTGTGGACGTTCCCCGGCGTCAAGCTCCTCTTCGAACGAATAGAGAACCTCGACTAGGAGAGATGTGGCTTCGGATGTGTTCCACAAATCTTTAGCCGCTGGGACGTATAGTTGACACAACAGCTCTTGATGATCTCCATTGGGCTCCCTCCCCCAAACAGATTTGGGGATTGGGGAGATTTCTAGCTCTTTACAGAGACGAGCAGCAATCCATGGATACTGTTTGATAGCGGATCGGAGTGCTGACCGAGCCTTTTGGGGGCTCTTTAGGCGGTCATATGCAAGTGCAACAGACATGGCAAGATTTGGGGGTATCTTCCACAATCTTTGCAGATAATCTGATTCCACTAAATCGACTAAGCTTTGTGGTTCCCGCCCCCGCAATGCCAGTTGATCGATGGTAAGGCGGATGCAATACGGGTCGTCCTCAGGGGACATACTTAGAAGTAGTTTAGCCCACTCGAATGCAGTACGCCATGTCGACCGGATGCCTAGGATATGTATGTATCGCCATATTGCAAGCCAGAACTCACGGTTCTCTGGACGGCGGAAGTCTAAACGGGCCTTTCCTTGAGCGAGGTTGTTTGCGAATGTCGAGTGCACTGCGCGGCCAAAGGAGAAGAGAGTCCGCTCAAGCAATTCAAAAGAAGTAGCATTGTCACGTTGTTGTTTGGAAATCTCGGAGACCTGGAGGAGAGTAGAGATGTGGTAAGCTTGACATTGTGTTAGCGTAATATGTTTTGACCCATTGTGATTATAAACACGAGAAGAAGAACTTTAAATCAAACTGCAAAACTTACGGTTGTAACGAAGAAGTTCAATCATTCTCTCGGGGTCCATGGTAGCTACACATGCCTCGAACTCTCGCTGGATGGACTGGTAGGTCGTATTATGCATAAAGCGGTATTCCACTGACCCATCACTTCTCTTCTCGACAACTTCCATACTTAGCCCACCTAGTGTTGCCCGCGGCCACTCCTCTTTTCCCTGGATAAATATGTTTCGACGGAGGACTATAGAGGTGAGGTGCTGGCTTCCTGGCACTCCACCCTGCTGCTGACCTTGGCCGCGGCCCCGACGCCTCACTCTCGCTGGATGGTCGTTACCCACATCCTGAGTGGCTGCTCGGCCGAAGAGCTTGCGCATCTCATTGGCAGCATGAAGATGTTGGGTCTCGATGGCTAGGACGGAGTACAGCTCCTGCAACTCTTCGTTGATGATAGAGGTTGACTGGTCCGACCCACCTTCTTTCCCGGATTGGGAGGTAAGATTTAGAGCATGAAGAGCGAGGTCAATCTCGTCTAGGCCAGAATTGGGTTTGGAGGATGGGGAAATAGTCTCTAGTTCGGCGGCTTTGGCTTTGGCTTTCCCCTTCCTTTTCTTCTTCTTGCTCTTTCGAGAAGACTTGGGTGCAGATGGAGCAACGATTTCTGATTCAGGCACTACACTCTCCTCCTCATTTTCGTTCTCATCTTCGTTATCATCGTTGTCGCTCGTACTGCCTAACAGAGCAAAGAGGCTAGGTTTTGGGGCAGGCGCCACATCTTCTTCCGACACCTCTTCCTCATCGTTCCCACCAAGACCATTTCGCTGCTCCCGTTCTTCGAGCTCTTTCTGGGCGCGCCGCAGCGCCCGCGAAGACATGATGGTGTGGCGTCTTAGTGGTGTGGTGAATGAAATTGGAAATTGGAAATTGGACTCCGAGCGTAAGAAGGGTGGATGGATGGCTAATGTGCGAAGACTGGCCTAGAGGAACCTCTCATATGCAGTGGCAGTTGGTGGCTTGTTGTTGATGCTTTGTTACCAACTGATCGAATAAGTCCTCTACTACACTTGCCTCGTTTGCTTGGTGAAAGGCTTAGGGACTTGCATAGGGTACTAACCCTAATTGGTTTGGCGTGCCGACAACGGCAAATCAACCACTTGCAGGCCGCCTGTTTTCATAGCTCAAGACTCCTACGGCGCTGTCTTCCCCCACCACTG
>JAAZQE010000436.1:0-24698 GCA_013620735.1 Clavariopsis aquatica | reverse complement strand
TCTACACACTCCTATATGCCTCTGAGTGGTTTTAGACCTGTATAAGATCTCCATCTTCTTGCCTGGGTTGTTACAAGTAGCTGTGAGCTTGGAGGCTTCGTGGAAACCTGGATCGTAACAAGGAAGCCTAGACAACTCTAAGCCAAGGAATAAGGAACACTGCTGAGTTGTCCTACACACTGAGCTGGCAGCCTACAAAAGCAACAGCTATGCAACGGGGGATAAAGGACCCTAGGAACCTGGAAGTAGAATAGCAAGTTCTAGTCTTAATTCATACTATGAGTCTGCTCACTGCATCCATCTTCCCTGTTTACAGTCCTATTTATCTCAAATCTTACTTTGACCATCTTGGGATACTTTGACCACAACCTTACCCCAGCTATCCCTCGCGCCCAATGCCGTCAATGCTGCAGGCACCTTCTCTAGCCCAACGAATTCTTGATCCGTAAAGCACGTCCCCTTGTATTTTCCCGCATGCATCAGCTCGAAGATACCATCCCAAACTTTGTCTACCATCTCAGGTTCATTCGTGGCATACATGCCCCAATGTAGCCCCACTACACTAACGTTCTTTAGCAAGATCCTATTCGTGGCCATCTTCTCGATATCGCCGGCGGCAAATCCAACAACCAACAATCTTCCATTCCAGGCAGTGCATTTCATAGACTGGGCAATGAGGCCTACGGGGTCGTATACGATATCCACACCGCGTTTCTTTGGAGTGAGCATCTTGACCTGCTCAGGCCAATCGCTCTTCGTGTAGTCAATGGCATAGTCGGCACCGAAGGACTTTGCGACGTCCATCTTGTGCTGAGTGCCGGCTGTCGCAATCACGGTAGCACCAAAGGCTTTTGCGATCTGGACAGCGGCGAGACCGACACCGCCAGCTGCGGCGTGGATGAGGACCCAGTCGCCGGCTTTGATTCCTGCCCTCACAACCAATCCCGCATAGCTCGTAGGCCCCGTAACAAACAGCCCTGCTGCATCGAAGAAACTCCAACCCTCAGGCATTGGTCTCAACCGCTCCTCAGTGCAAATAATATGGGTCGCATAGCCGCCCTGGCTGGCGCCAAACACCTTGTCGCCCACCTTGTACTTGGGGGTTCGTCCACCTGAGAGTGAGGTTGGGGCTTTTAGGATAACGCCCGAAAACTCTGAGCCAGCGACCCAAGGGAATGGCGGTTGGTGCTGATATTTGCCGCGGATCTGGAGCAGGTCGAAGAAGTTGGTGGCCGAGGCATGGATGGCAATGAGGTATTCATCACCGGAGGGGTTCGGATTTGGGAGGTCGATTACTTTGAGGTCTTCGGGCCCCTAGAAATGTAAGTTTATAAATGATAAATAGGATCGTGAGCTTCAGAACATACTTTAACATATTCCTTAATCTGGATGGCCTTCATGCTTGCGGTAGGTGTCAACCTTTACGTGTAGTTATTAGAATAGTAGAGACTATTGAATATTGCTTAGTCTAGGTGAATGATGTATGGAACAACACATGAACATATAATGGAAGAGGGAGCCATGGCTGTGATGCCGTGGAGTGTGTGTTTACTGCCTCTGGAGAGATACCTCGGCCCCTGTACGGCATCCGATTTCCCCACTTGGGTTTGCGTTCATTGATAGTTGAGTCATGGCGTACACCAGCCACTTACAACGCCACAGTCTGGCACCGCCACCGACGATGTCACCTCGCGGCTTCTTCGTACGTCTGCCAGCTTCCGTCGCCAGACCCTACACGACCAAACACCTACTACACCTAGCACATACACGCCGCTTGTCCTCTCTCCTCGCACAAACACTCACCTGCTGCTATTCTAGATACAAAAGACGGCTTACAGTATTTGCCCTGTAACGTTCACCTCCTTTGTCAACCTAGCTGCGACATCAACACTCGCTGTTTCGGTCGGAACATATCGTCACAGAAACCCACCACCACCGCCCGCTCACCATGGCTGACGAAGCCACTGCGTCTACTGAAGATTCGCAAATCACGTTCAATGTCAAGGCTTCCAACGATCAGAAGTATGTCGTCACCGTGTCCTCAGCCACCACAGTCGCCGACCTGAAGGCCAAGCTGTCGACTTCCGAGTTCGCAGACATCCCCGCTGAGCGCCAGCGCCTGATCTACTCAGGTCGTGTGCTCAAGGACCCGGACACGCTCGCCAGTGTCAAGATTAAAGACGGCCATACCGTGCACCTCGTCAAGGGTGCCGCTAGTAATGCGCGCCAGAATCCTATAAACCAGAGCGCGGGAAGCACTAGCAGTGGAGCGGGTACGCCTACCCCCCAGGTCCCCACCAACCTGGCTACAGGCACAGGGAACAACCCGCTTGCGGGACTCACAGGAGCACGGTATGCGGGATTCCATGGCCTACCTGGCGCCGATATGTTTGGGCCAGACGGAGGAGTAAGTCCGGTGCATCTCGTTGATGGCAAAATATTTGTTTGCTGATACCGAGCAGATGGGCCCGCCACCAGATGCACAAGGGCTTTTAAACATGATGGAAAACCCAATGTTCCTCTCACAAATGACAGAGGCCATGAACAATCCCGATGTCATTGAGATGATGACCCAGAGCCCCATGGTTAGTCACCACATGAACATATTTGATTATATACAGTAACTGACAGCAACACAGATGCGTAACAATCCCATGCTCGTCAATATGATCCGAAATCCGGAAATGCGCAGAATGCTCTTCAACCCCGAAATAATTCGCATGCAATTGCGGATGCAAGAAGCAATGGGTGGCGCTGGAGGCGGCTCTAATTTCCCTGCACCAGGCGTCACAGATACCACACCACAGCCTGATGTTGACGGTACAACAGCGGGGCCTGGCCAGCCCAACGCGGGAAACCCAACCCAGGCACAACAGGCAGCATTTGCGAATCTATTCACGGGCGCTGGTGGAGCCACTGCTACTACTACTCCAAACCCTTTCGCCAACCTCTTTGGACCTGGCGGCGTAAACCCCTTCGCCCCTCCACCCCATAATCAGAGCGGCCCAACACCCTACGGTGCAGCCGGAGACACACCATCAGCGCAAGGTGCACAAAACCCCTCACAAATCCCTCCCACAAATCCCTTCGCTGCCTTTGGTGGCGCCGACTTCGAAGCCATGCAACGTAGTATGATGCAAAACCCCGAAGCCATGCGCTTAGCTTCGCAGATGATGGGGGGTGGGTTTCCTGGCATGCCCGGCATAGATTCACCGGGCCAAACCGCAGGCTCGACTCCCAGCGCAGCGAACCCATTTGCTGCCCTCTTCGCTCCCGGTAGCTTTGGTGGCGCGGCATCAACTCCTGTAGCACCGGCAGATACACGCCCCCCAGAGGAGGTGTACGAGAGCCAGCTCAGACAGCTAAATGAGATGGGCTTCTTTGAGTTTGAGCGGAATGTGTCGGCGCTGAGGCGGAGCGGAGGCAATGTGCAGGGTGCGATCGAGTATCTGCTTAATGGGTCATGAGGTTGTGATAACTTGTGGTGCGCGGGAACATGAATCCTCGATGATATGGAGATATGGTAGACACAAGTATATTTTTCTTCTTCTTCCTTTTCCTCTTGTGTTTCAAGCGGTAGGGATGGTTGATTAGTGTCTCTTGATTAATCTGGTGCTGGTTTAAACGTGGATGTCGTGTATTGGTACCGCTATCCCATGTCTTGTTAGGGACTATGATGGTCATTAATTTTGAGATGACACTTCTCGATACTCCAGACTGTACTGAAATGTACCCCATGACTTAACATTTGTGTTTTAATCCAAAATTGTATTGGTCAAGGACCCACTACTGTATCTCCTTGAAGCGCCGTACGGGGTAATGGAGTATAATATTTTTTTATAAGTGGGGATTTTGAACCGCTTGCACTTATGCTCCCCATCCCATCAAAGTTCATACATGACGACCACACGGTGGATACCTTGTTGATACCACTGAATAATATGGAGACTTGTAGTAGGGGATAAAAAAGTATTTTTTAATACTTGGTGGTTGCTTTGAGCTCCTTTATCTAACATCAATAATTCAAGAATAAATATTAGTTGGTTTCGGCATATTGGCAAGTGTAATCTGAAAAACTTCTATATACCATGAATAAACGAACATGCTAGATAAATGCATCAAAAGTTGAGCAATACTTCAGTAGTCAACTTAACCATACCGTACACGTTTTCCGCCACTCTTCCTCTCACCTATTTGGCAGCTAACAGCAATAGCTTTTTTCTCGGCGTAATGTATTGCGTCTCGGTTCGAGATCCAATGGCAGTCGTTCAAATTAAGAGATTTGAGATCAGGCAGCCCGTCGACGAGCATCTTCACGCTGGCACCCGTGATCCTCGTCTGGGAGAGGTCGATAGATTGGAGGCTAGTGGGGTAGGTAAGAAGAGCCTCGATATCATCGTCAGTGCAGGCCAGGGCGGATATAGTCAAGGTTTGAAGGGACTGAGAAAGGATACGCGGGGATGAGGTGAGGAGATCATCTATGCCAAAGAGATTGGAGACGTTAAGACTGAGTAGGCTATCTCTGATTGAGAGATGCTGGAGCGGCGACGAAGGCGTGTCTTTGCTTTCGGGTTGATTGAGTACTGGATTTTCGGGCTCCTTCCTATCGAGGAGAGCGGATAGGAAACTAGGAGCAAGATTCGAGAGCGAACCTAAGCTTAAATGGGTTAGGTTTGGGAGGTGAGATGTTACAATGTTGGTCCACGAAGCTATTTCGGACGGTGGTGGCACACCCTGCATGAGAGTCGGCAAGGCGTATTGATTCCTCGGCTGCAGGGTGAACTGCTTGAGGGTCGATGGGAGGCAGGGAAACTCCCAGGGAGAAGGCAACCGAACGCCTTTTAGGACCAAATGAGTCAATTGGAGTTGGAGTAAATTCAGGGTATTCGGCAAGATATAATTGGTCAGGGTCAAAGATCGAAGAACCGGTGTTAGCGCGATCAAACGCGAAATCGAATCGGCTAGAATGAGGTTATCGAATAGATTGTTGCCAGGTCCATGAGGGCCGTTGAGGAGGAGCGTATGGAGACTGGGAAACGGGCCTTTCCAATCGGCTGGAATTCGAGGTATGAGGATTGATTTAAACTCGACATGTTCGAGAGTGGGTCGCCAACGCAAGATTTGTGTAGCTGTATCAAGTGTGACCTCATTTTGAATGACCAGTTTCTTCAAATTAGCAGCGCACTGCGCGACATTAATGAATGTCTGAGATCTCAAGCCACCAGAAACGAACTCGAGATTCACGAGACCTTTACACGCCGTGGCCACGTTAACAAGTATTGGCAGATCGGGAACGCGGTGGATGGTGGCACGGGTGATTTTATACTCAGATCGAAAGACAGCCTCGCGAATAAAAGCCTTACTCACAGGTTTGCGAGCATCGGAGAAGTCAAGATCCGTCCAGAGATTCGGTCGTTTGACGAGATAGTTCTTCCACCCTTTGCTGACACGCATGCAATTGACCATGGTCTTGAATGACAGGTAACCAAGAACCATCTCCGCCAGTTCGATTGGCAGAATGGTGAAAGGGTCTACGGCCTTGGCAGGAGAAAGCTTGCGCGTGATTTTGTCATGCAATTGTTGGAGAAGCTAACCACATTAATTGTTATGATTGAACAGCAGATGCGAGGACTCACGGACTTTGAAATTATTATCAGTAATAGGCACATGTTTCATCCCGTATTTGTATATACCGACAGCGGTTTCCAACCTGTTCATCTTCTCCAGAATGCTACCCGTTCTTAAATAGCCCTGCATGCTGCGTCAATACACAAACTTGTCACATCTAGGCATTTCCCCCACCTTCACATCTTGCTTATGATGTTTGATCATTGCGCGACCATCCTTAAGAGCTGAGCTATACTGGCAGAGCTTGTCATAGCTCGCGGCACGATGATCAAGCAAGCTGAGCGACAGGGTTTTGGAGGTATCCATGCCTTCGGTGAAAGCCTCAACGGCCTTCTCGTATTGCTTCTGTTTGTAGTATCTCCGGCCAAGCTCTTGATATTCGACCGGGGACATGGTGCACGCCATTGTGACGCGAAGTCCGAGACTGAGACTGAGGCTGGACGTGGCAATGAGTATCGGGGAGTGGTGGTGAAGTATCGATATACTCTAAAATGCGTATGGGATTACCATGAGGGAGAGTCACAGATGTAGGGTGTGGGGTTATAGCGAGTGAGGGAAGGAACAAGAACACTCGTGAGGTGCTGAGTTGGTGGTGCCACAACGCGAGTGCACGTGTAGGTTAAGCGAGGTGACCCCGCATTCTCCTTCCAAAGATCCAACAAACATCACCGGAACAATGTCATGATTGCTCCTTGCTTCTCGCTGGAGTTCTTCGCTACCCACCCGACATTTTCCCCAATTTACCATTCTGGACCCTGGTGGCTCGGATCAGCTACCGGTACTTGCCTATACTGTATCTTTATGGACACCATAGCTATGTTAGTTGCAGCATCAGTGCTCATGGAGAATACCCTCTTCAACTTCCCGTGCCGCATCATCTCGTCATATAGACCTCCATTTACTTATTAGTGTTCTGGCAGGGCGAAGCTGCACTGGGGGGTCGATTACATCTCCGCCCCAGGTTGATTGCCCGAATACGGGTCGTGCTCGTATTCTGTGGCGGTCATTCTTTTTTTGGCACATCCAGTACCCCCAACAACAAGATGCAACCAACCCTCCTTTCATTTCTCGATTTTCAGCTGTACAAGTACTTGTTGCATTCGCTTTCCTCGCATCACTACCGCTTCCCGTCCTTTGAAAGTTCGCCATTTTAAGCCTCGAGTGCCCGCATATGCACACAATTTATATCTGACAATCTCCGTCAGAAACGAGATGGAGATACTGCATGGGACAAAGATCTTGCTAAGAGAGCTTAAGAACGACTTTGTCTTAGTAAGTTGAGCCTTTTGTTACTCAAGTATCTCTGCTTTACCTGGGATAAACTACGGTCAAGTCGATGGATATAGATGGAGACAGCACAGTCCAGCACAGTCCAGCACAGTCCATTAATAGTCCCTAGCTGTTACAGCAATATGCAATCCTTCCCGGAGACGTTTGAGCCCTGCCTTGGCGCTAAGCTTAATTGGACTGTTACCCACGGAACAGTGAGATGCTGCCTTCGATAAGACAGGGGCCGTATTTTCGCCAAGTCCGTGTACACGAGATCTCTTTTCGCATTCGTACCTGCTTTGATTTCACTCTTCTCGGTGTTCTTTGAAGGTTGGAAAACAATGCAAGGTTTACATTGGACAAAGTGCGACCATGTGGCAAGAATAAGCTCTTTAATCTCCTCAGGGTTGCTGCCCCTCCTTGGCATAGTTCAGGTCCACCTTGGAATTGTAGGACATCTTGAGACATCCCTGGTGGGCTCGTAAAACCTAGAGCGGCATGTGTATACAAGATGCAGAGATGCCTCTGCAAAATGTGGCCAGACGTGGCCCTCTCCAGTCGCTCATTATCTTCGACACGTTCCCTCCTTAGGCATACGCCCTATCAGATTTTTTCACGATGTTCTTTCTTTATATCACTTCTTGTCTCCTATCATTGATTATTAAAAATGTTTTTGCGCTCGACCTCAAGCCCATTTATGGCTTGGGGGATATAACGGGAGCACATGCTATCTCCAAGCGAGATGCAACTTTCACGGGAGACCTGGACCTCCAAGATTTTGAGTCGTTCTTTTGGGGTGCTCCTGGTATGTTCTCATTTACTTCGTAATGAGGAAGTGCTAACAGATATGACAGCCGGAAACAATCTCATTTACGCAAATCTCACAGTCTACTTCCCAGAACAGTACGAATATGTGATTGCCATGGAACGCTTCGCGAACAAACTAAAGTCCGTCAAATGTGCCGAGGACATGATGCTCGAGTTCATCGACAAGACCGCATTCAATTACGCCAAGAACGTTTGGAACTGGGTTAACCAAGACGTCAACAACTCCTTCATCATGGTTACGAACTACGAAGGATGCGCCGACGAGATGGAAAGGCTTCCATTTGTTGTGTCCAACATCCGTTATGACGAAGAGCAAAATAAGGCACACCTCAAAGCTGAGCTGAAAGAGTGGGAGGAGATAGCACATTCGTACGATCTCAACGTTGGTCACATGCCCCTAACTCCTAACCATAGGATGTTCATGGAAAGAGGTATCATTTCTCGAGGTGCCGACTTCACGATGAGCCTAGCAAGCTCCTACGATAAGAACCTATTCTCTACGACGGTCGGGGGATGGACTAGCAGTGTTGATGCTGTTGTCCGAACTGCTGGAAGTCTCAATGTCGATTTCGATGTCAGTGTTAAGTGGCTCAAGCTCAAATCAGCCGCCATGACGATCAACCCTGAAAATGTTGCTGCTTCAATTCAGCTTGCACTTACTGAGAAGGGTTCCCTTAAAAAAGAATTTAATTGGCAAAAGACTATCGTCTCAATTCCAATTAATGGTATCACCATTGCTAAAATTGTGAAGCTTGGTGCTTTCCTCGATGTCGATGTTGGGTTCACGATGGAGGAGTGGACGGGCACCGCGACAGCCAACTTTGGTGCCAGAATGGCTATCTCGAATGCTGCAACCGTCAAGGTGGATCTCGTCAATTCAAAAAACAATAGGTTCTCCGGCTGGACACCCACATTTACTCCAATTCCTTTAACGCTTAGCGCAAAGATAGAAGGTTCTGCTCAAGTGTATGCTGAACCAAATGTCAAGCTTGAAGCTTCAGCTCTTGGTAATTACAATCAAAAGACACAAAGGTATCTCTCACTGATTTGATTCAAGGCAAAGGATGGAACGTCGGTCTCAATATGAAAATGCCATATATCCAAGCTGATTTCGCTGCTATGTATGACTCTACCGGTGTGTGTAATAGCAAAAAAACTCTTGGTGTAGACATCGATGCCAATGTCGGGGTCGAACTTTTCGCGCAGGCGGCGACAAAAGGTCACGAAGCAAGCCCGTTCTGGAAACAAGAGCTATATGTAAGTGATCTGAAGCAACAAACTAGATGACTATAGTATTGATATGAAATGCAGTCGCATGAATGGCCACTGTTCTCAAAGTGCCTTGCATTCGGACCGAAGAATGCGAAAGCAGGAGAGGCTGTCAACCCAAACTCGGGCGCAAAGAAAACCAAGAAACCCAAGTCCACAAAGAAACCCAAGTCAACGAAGAAGCCGAAGTCTACAAAGAAGCCCAAATCCACAAAGAAACCCAAGTCCACAGGAAAGCCCAAGTCAACAAAAGTGAAAGCCACGAAGGAACCAAAATCTACCACCAAACAACCAAAGACTCATAGGCCTACATCTGAACCTACCAAAGTTGTTGCGAAGACGACAAAGAAGCTTACGATAAAGACAACAAAGACAGCTAGAGTTGATTCAACCAAAGCTACAAGTAAGCCTATTCGGTCTAGCGATTTTGAAACTTCTATGAATTCGAAATCTACCTCAGATGACTCTTCTCGAAGCAGGACACTCAGCGTGAATACGATAACAGGGTCCATCTCATTAACGAGCTTTAGCACATTAACAAGCTTTACAAATTCCTCTCGAGTACGCACCCACACCACAAATTTTCCTTTAAAAAGTGGTGATTTATCCACTGCAACGGATCAAGTAGTAAGCGACATAAGTATTTCTTCAACCACAAGGGATGACGCTGCTACACCCTCGCCTTCACCGTCAGCAGTTAGAAATGATGAGACAGCTCAATCCTATGGAAGTGACACAAAGCAAGTCTCAGGGATGAAGGGTAATACAAGGGTGTCGGAGGCAAGTACAACCAAACCGCCTTCCACTGTCATTATGTCAACGCCCACGTCATTTTTCACGTCAACCAAATCCAGCTCCTTCCCAGATTCCTGTCCGCTTTACGGCTGCAAAGACTGTAAAGACTCTTTTGATATGGACGCCTCAACGACTGAATACTTCGCTATCGAAGTCGAAGCTGGAAGTGACCGAAACAAGAAACGGGAAGCCACACGGAAATATACATATGTCTGTAAATCAGTTACAAAAGTCGTGACGATGGCGAAATACCCCCAATTCAGTGACCGTATGGCAAAACCACACGTTACCGTAAGCGAATTCTTCCAAGCTGTTGCACCAACAAATTGTCTCGACCACCGCGTTACCACTACAGGTAATCCACCAAACCCCGCCAATATTGGGAGTCCCTATTTTGCAATGGAACATATCTACGAGGGCCATTGGATTTTGCATTTCCTTCGCCATTTGCACGAATCAGAGAAGATATCCTGTTCGGACATGGAGGATATTTTCTTCACTCCCGCTACAACAAACAATGCAGGAGATACATGGATCCAGGCTATCATGGAGTCATTGGGAAGTACGAAGAACCAAGATCTACTGGTGTTTTTAAGGCAGAATATTAACGGTGCGAAACATCGTATCTTTGATGACGGAAACAACATCATCGAAAATGACAAATTCAGCTCCGCTCAACCAATAGAGAAGTTAGCACGTATTGCTACTGTGGGTCGGGCATTAAATTATCTTGCCAATCCTGTTGTAGGTACAAAGCTCAAGGCTACAGCAGAAAACATCGAAGTCACGCTCAAAGCCCTCGCTGCTTCTATTGCTGCAACCCCGGAAGGCCGCAAGAAATTTGGAAATTTAGCAGATGCGAGTAAGTTGGCGGAGAAGCACAGAGCATGGCTCCACAGTTTCATGGCGAGTCGTAACAGCATTGCGACAAAGAGCATGAAGAGGTGGGCAAGCGAAGCAAGCGATGAATTAGTGAAGACAACACCGGGACAACCAAAGCCAACGAGGGTTAGGATGCATACAGAGCCCACGTTGAAGTTTCTGCAGGCACTACAGACGAACCCTCCAAGTGGATTTGACGTTAAAAGGTTCGCACCGCTTATTCATGCAACGGGAGCAAGATAAGCAGTTGTATGTTGGCCATTCTATTGTGGGGGGAATTGTACGGGCCCTTTGGATTCACTAGATTCGCTTTGAGGAATCAAATGTTGTTGAATATTGGCTATATCCCATGAAGCTTTTCATGTTGTATCTAGTGTGGACGGCACCAAACCACTGCATTCATGACCCGTTCATCCCGTCTTTGCTTCACATTTGCTGCATAATACCCTATCTGTCTTATGTAATATATTCTAAATTAGCAAACTGATGGTTTGTCACTCCGAGGGAGGGATGAAAATTGTTGTTGAGAATTCGAAAGGGATGGAAAAGCGGCTCATGACGCGAAGATTGCCCAAGTTACAAGTGCCAAGTGGAAGGATGGGTCAGAACTACATATTAGTAGGTCGAGAAGTTGTAGGGAAAGATTATACCTGCCCATGGATTCGTATAACCATTGAATCATACAAACTACTTCCAATAGCCTACTTTGGGATGGGGACATATTCTAACAATTCAACTCACACGTACTTCAATCACAAGACAAAAAGTTTATTTTAACAAACCCAATTCGGTTTCCAGAATATGCACTAAACTATACCACAACCTTAGTTACCGCCTTCTTACAAATGAACATTCCAGCCAAAGAAAAATCGGCCCAGTGGGTTGATCGGTGCCCACCATTCTCAGATATAAACGCCATAACATGCAACGCTTCGAGGACTCAAACACAAATCAAGGAAGCTCCAACACCCAAGTTGCCAAATCGCCAATTTTGGGGGATTAAGATGCGTAGAGGTAGGGTATGAAAGAAATAGGACTCACAAATTGTTGAGCTAATACAAAGGGACAATGGTGATGAAGGAGATAAGTGTCAACCTCCTTTCGAACATAGTGAATAGGTCAAGAAAAAGTCGATTATACAGATGCCAATGGATTGAGGTCAACCTAAAGGAGACAAGGCACAGCCCAGAAAAGAAATTGACTTTTGGTACAGCAGATACGCAACAAGGATGTTCTCCTTGAGGGGTACTATTTCGTGGGGGGGAGGTGGGAATTGTACGCATCGGCGAATTCTTCCGCAACCTCCTGATTCTTATGCGCAAAGAAGATGTTCGAAAGTTTGCCGTCATCGCCGGGGAAGGACGCCAGTACCATCTTCTTGCTGGCACCTGTCACACGTGCGTGAAGCTTAGGAAGCAGATTGTAGTTAACGGGTGTTGCACCACTCGGGATTCTCATCCTGACAAGAGATTTCCCACTCTTCTTGTTCTCGAGAATCCAGAGAGGGCCTCGAGCAAAGTTCTCCCACACTTTCTTGTCATCTTTCAAGGCTTGGCGTTTGGCAATCGCAAGCTCCGTGTGGAAGACAACGTCATACTCCTCTCTCTCTGCATCGGTGAGATCTGATAGATCAAGTTGGCTAGACTTGGTACCATCCTCGTCATCAGTTTCAGCTGCAGAGTCCTTTCCGCTCGCATCTATTTCTGATGACGGGGTTCCAGCGCGAGAGGATAGCCCGGAGGACGAACCAGGGCCAGATTGTAGATTGCCCGCTGATAGGAAGGAGAAGGGCGCAGTTTTAGTTGGCGTCGCAGAGAATTCAGCAGGCGATGGGGTTGCGGGTTGGAACTGGAATGTAGGCATATTCTTTGTTTCAGTGGCGGGGATGCCACCAAACTTAATCGGAGTTCCTTGCTTGAAAGTGTGGTCCTTTGCAGGGACTGTCTGTGACACGGCAGCATCGAAATTGAACAGAGGGAACCTTGTAGGTGTCTGCATTCCATTTGATAGCCCGAATATAGGGGTACCAGTAGAAGTTTGGTTGTTCATTTTGTTCGCGTCGCTTGTGCTCGTCTCATTGTCATCGGCTCGCGTCATGCGAGACAAAAGACTGGGTTTGGGGGTCATGATTTCCTGTTGCTTCCGCCTCATTGTTTCCTCGAGTGTTTCTTCTGATTCAGATCCAGAATCGCGCTCAACAATTTTGCTCTTTCGAGGAGGCGAGGATCTATCAGAATTAGTGGGTTGAGCCGATTGTGACTTTCCTTCCGCTTGCTTGCCGTCGTCTTCGTCAGACGACTCATCCTGGTTATTGGATGATGGTCCAGAAGATAGATGACCAAATATGTTTGCACCTTGATTATGGGGAACAGGGGGTGTATCAAAGACTGATAATCCACCGGTGGTAGAAGGTGCAGGGCTACCGGCTCTGGAGCTGAACAGTCCGGGTGTTGAAGTACCACTAGTGGGGTTGGCAAAGAAGAAGGGCACGTTGGAAGTAGGCATTCCGTTACTAGAGTCCTTAGACGCAACAGAAATCTTGAAACCTTCGGCGGCTTTGATCTTCTTGTTTTCTTCTGCTTTTCTTGTCGCTTCCTGCTCATCGTATCGTGCCTCCCATGCTTCTGGGGTCTCGTCGTCAGAGTCATAATCCTCCTCAAATGCCTTTTTCTTTCGTTCTGCTGCTAGTTGCTCCTGCGTTTTTGACTTCTTGGCAAATTGACAAGCGAAACTAGCTCCGCTAGCACCAAATGATGGTACCTTAAAGGCTGGCGGAGAAGAATGAGTAGGATTTGACTTGTCCTTTACCAGGGTATTACTAGAGGCTGGTGGCTGGAAGCCCAATTTTGAGACAGCGTCATTGTTTGAGCGGGAGCTTGAAGGGCTACCAAAGTGTGGAACCTGAAAGTTCGAACTTGAGGGGCCACCATTCTTTGAACTGACACCTAAAGAACTTGTAGTTGGTGGTACAAAGAAGCTTGTCTTACCCGAAGCATTTGTGTCAGAAGTAGAGTCCATACCGAATGATGATTCTTGGACAGGGGGGCCCGCAAAAGCGGCGCCAACTGGTGTAGATGTTGGGGCGTTCTTGATTATGTTTCCGAACAAGTTCGATGTTTGTGAAACAGGTGGGTCGGCTTTGGGGGTTGTGCTGAACGATACTGGTGGTTGAGGCGGTGGTGTGCTGACATCATCATGTCCTCGAAATCTCTTCGTAGGAGTCGTGGCAACCGCATCAGCTCGAGTAGTCTCGTCATTGACCTTACGTTTGGTAGATAACGTGGACTCATAACCAGTAACACCCTTCGCTACTGCTTGGTGCTTTTTGGTTGCCACAATTTTCTTCGTTATCTCACTTGATTCTCTTTGGTGCCATGCCGATAATGCTCCCCAATCGGCCATAGGAGGAAGGTTGTTTATCTTCTCTCGGAATTTTTGATTAAGGGCAGAGAGTTCTGTAGCCAAGTCGACCAAGCTCTTTGTAGTTTGGTCAGAATCTGTGAAACTGGTTGTAGATGCGCTTGCCCATGAGGCAGGAACGTGCGCCGTGGCGAGCTTGGGTATTCCATTCGCCTTTGGTGCCTCTGTCGGTGGTGCTGCAGCTCCTGTCAGGGTTGGCATAGCAGATGTTGGTGTGGTCGGAGGTGGAGTTGATGTTGAAGCCTTTGCTGAGGATTGTTGGAGATTCGCAAACGGATTTGCTTTCGGTGCAGGTTCCTTTGATGGTGATGGAGATCGCGCAAGTCCTGCAAATGGGTTGGATGGACTCGCTTGTGGTGGCGGAAAGGGAGGAGTAGGAGTGGAATCGTTGTTTGTGGAGGTGCCAAAGGACTTCTGCGGAGTGAAGGAGAATGAGGCTTCATTGGTCTTGGGTGGCACACTTAGAGATGGATACTCGACCGCCGCGCTCAGAGAATTTCGTGATTCGCCCTCAGGCTTCGAAGACTGCTGCAACTGTCCGAACAGACCTAACGAGCTTGATGGAGCGGGTTGCAATGTACCCAGAGAACCGAATGGGTTGCTCTTGGGCGCAGCGTTTCCTGTATTTATCGAAGGCTTCGAGGAAGAAAAGTTAAATATATTTGGTTGAGCCTGACTCTCTGGTACCTTTGAAGCACTTTCTACAGTCGACCCAAAGCTGAAGCTGTTCGTGGGCGCCGCACTGGATGGTGACGAAGTACTGGGGCTGAAAAGACTATTTTTAGGCGCCGGTGTAGAAGCATTGGTGGCGCCGAATGCATTACTTTGAGGTGTTGATTGCGATCTTGGATTATTTTCTCGATCTGGTTTTTCTTGTGTGGTGGGCCCAAAAACAAAAGGGGTAGCCGACGGTGCGGGAATAGGAGCACTCTCTGTGGCTGTTGATTTCTGTATGAGGCCGAATTTGAAAGGAGTGGTAGACTGAGCAGGAGTCGGTGCGCTTTCCGTGACCGCTTTGTTCTGTGCGCTAGGGCCACCAAATTTAAAGAGACTAGACGACTGTGCAGGAGTTGAGGTACTCTCGGGGGCTGTGGTAGTGGATTGGGTGGTGGCAGCAAAGTTGAAAATCGGGGTACTGGGGGTGGAACTATTGCTGCTGAAGAAATTGCTCGAGGGAGCCGCTGTTGCTGTGATATTGCTGCTGTTGGGACCAGAGCTGATGGCACCGAACATGTTGCTCGATGGTCCAGTGCTGGTACCGAATATTGTAGAAGAGGTTGCTTTCGTGATGGGGTTGCTATCTTGTGAAGCACTCGGGAATGCAAACAGACTACTCGCCGGTTGACTTTGAGCTGGAGGGATGTTGAAGATTGAACCGGCAAAGCCTCCCTGACCTGCTCCCTTTGTTGCAGATGCCGGAGTCGAGGCAGCGAATGGGTTTGCACCTCCCGCGGAGAAGTTGAAGGTAGCAGATGGTGGCTGAGGATTAAAGGCGGAGGTTGAATTTGCGTTGTCCCCACCGAATGAAGGAAAGGATGAGTTGACAAAGGAATTGGTGGGGGCTGGGGTTTGCGCTGGCGGGAAGCTGTTCGTTGCGTTGCTGCCAAAGGCTCCAGCTCCACCGCCCGATGTTGGCGGTTGCTGTGATGAAAAGCCAAAGGTGTTGGTTGAACTGTTGCCAATAGGGGCCGTGGCACCGAAGTTAAATCCAGATGATTGCGTCTGGGCAGGCATTGCGAAGCTGGTGCTCTGTGAGAGTCCCTATATACCCGTGTTAGTGAAAAGCGTCTATCGAACCAGGGCAAGTCTATCAGAAAGGTATAAGGTACGCGACGCTTTGTGTGAAGTTCGCTGTGGGAGGTCGCGACGACGGTTGCCGTGCAGCGAGTTGTGTTGTGACGAGGTAGAACAACTTACGGAGGAACCACCCTGCGCGCGACGCGGGCCTTTCAATGTTTTGATCCTAGGAAAGCAGAAGGTTAGAAAAAATATACTAGTGATAGCGACGCCATGTACACAGCAATAGTGCAGGTGGTTGCGACGAGAACGCGATTGAATACAACGTACTTGCGTGCGGCCATCTGGGCTGCGGTGGCTCGCTGGGGAGTCTCAACGGGGCCTTCTTCGCGCTCATTGTAAGGTCGTTCGGGCTTTCCCTGCTCGAATATGTTCGCGCGTTTGGACATGGTGGGCGCCGGGGTGGGTGGTTGTCGTGCGGCGATGAGGTTGTGGGTGTCTTGAGTCTCGAAAACACGACCACCCGCTTGTGTAGTTTGGTGGTGATTTAGCGCCAAGCCGCCAGATTCATTTAGGTTAGTGTGTTTTCAGTTGCACACAAACGACAAAAGACCACTGCCAAAACCCAACTTGTCAATTCGCTCTCAACGAGAAGTTATTTGGGGAAGCACGAGGATTCTCTCCGTTGCGTGATTTGGATGCTTTAATGGTGTGTACCGGGGTGTTCTAGGTGGGTTTTTCGAGAGCCGTCCATATGTGCTCAAAATAGCCCGAGCCCCCCTTTCCGCCCCTTTGACTTTGCCTTATTTTTTTGGTGCTAATTAACGAAAAACCGTACACTCTTGTACAGTCGCTCCCACAAGGAAAGTGGGGGACTTTGCCTCCGTGGCTCTGGAGTTGGCCTGCTTGTGAGAAAAGTGACCAGTGTGTGTTGGTCATTAGCATCCAAAAGCCACACCTAGACTTCCTTTCCTCGGATGTGATAATTGGTAGTCCTGTTCATGGTACAATCACGTACTTTGTATCCGCCCACGGTATTCTCCATGGCTGAAATGTGAGTCTGTTTTTATGTTGATCAGATAAATATATTCTTAGTCTCACAATAGTTGATAAGCATTGGCCTTGGAAAAGGATGTTCATTAACAAGTAATTAATGATGGTATGCTCAAAGGGCCGTGCTCAACTGGTCGGAAAGGCAGAAGCCCGTCACTCGAGAGCATACGTGATAACTTGGTCACGGTTAGGTAATGCAATGTTAGAGGTTTCCACCATACTACTTAGTCCCGTAGCTTGTATAGACGCAGCATGGAGTAAATACTACCAATAATTTTGCATGCCTGTAGCGCGCTCCTCTATATATCTACCCACAGCCTGTGTTTCCTAGATACTACAGTGTAGGTCACACGCTCCGAGATAGCCACACTTGTTCCTGATCCTCGGACGCGCCGGAGCCATGGCTGACAGCCGCCTGACACAGGCATCGGCCACACTTGTCCGGCGGCTGCTGCACGTAGGATGACTGTTATATCGAAAACAAGCAACAGGCCATCCATACTCCGTACAGGCAAAAACAACATTGACCCTTCCAAGGGGGCCCTTGGTCAAAGCACAAGATTGTTGCGCAACAGAGCGGTAATAACAGAGGCGCAATTCTTGAGCACGCCACGCTGCAGCCAGCAGTTCCTCTCCAGGGCCTCACTCGGGTGGTCTGGCAGGACACCCCTGCCGATAAGAACCGCCAGCCGGGACTTGGGGACGCGAGGGTCAACGCAAAGGGACGGGTATGTATTGTATTGTATTGTATTGTATTGTATTATTATACGGTAGGCATTTGGCATTTCTGGGGTGCCATGGCTTATTAGTATGTGCTGTGCAGAAGACCCCAGATGAGGAGCGGCGCTGGGTAGATGGATGCACGGCAGACGTGCCCGTGGCGCAATGCTGGACGCTGCATGTTTGGGGTTAGAGTGAATGTCACAGGTGAGGTTGCGACTGGGGGTTGGCGTGGGGTGGTTGACGATGAAGGCTTGGCTCTGCGCGAGGGGACGATCGTGCTGCGTGTTTCCTGGTTTCTGTTTCGTGGAGATGCAACCAGAGGGGCACACGACGGGTAGAAAACCGACCACGCGCCGCACCGGAGACGCAGGCCGCGTTCGCATGCTGAGACGCCCAGCATCCACAGCACGAGAGTGGGTGGCAACAGCTGCACGCGGCTGGCGAGTGAGGGGAGCGGACTGCTTTATGGATCCTACCGGCGCGGGGTATCAAGCAGGAAGGTCTTATTAGCCAGCAGCCAGCAGACACAACACACCTGAGTCGGGCCCAGGCGGTGTACGCGGCGCACCGCCACCATGGCCGGCGGGCATGCTGTGCCTCGCGTCGTTGCGTGGAGGTGGAGGTGGAGGTACAGGTGGACAGGTGGACAGGTGGACAATAGCGGTACTTACGGTGCAGGTAGATACTGTACTGTAGGTACGTACAGAGTGGGTGCAAGCCCGCTCGTTGCCCTCTGCTGCCCTCTGCTGCCCTCTGCATATACCGCGGCGTGACTGGCTACGGCCAAGCCGAGCACAAGCGCCCCCATGGATGGTGGAGCGAGAGCGCGCGCTGCCTGTCGGGCCCTCTGATCCTCAGGTCTCTCTGGCCCTCTGGCTCTGCTCGTCATGGGCCGCTCCGAAGCATCCGTATTCAGCACCGAGTCGGTGCAGGTACCGCGGCGACAGCTGCCCTGCTGGGCCTCTATCTTGTTACAGATAGACGTCGCCTCCGCTTCTTCCCCTCATCTGTTGCCGCGCCAGCGCCCGCCCGCCGCCGGCTCCACGCTCTGTACATAAGCCTGCGGTTGCCCTGCCCTGCGCTGAGGCTGAGGTCGCTTGCGTCGTGGTACTGGACAGCAGCCCAGACTCGCATCGACCGCTCGTCCGCCCAGCGTCCTCGTCACCTCTCCACCACCACCGCAACCATCACCACAACCACTCTCTGCCCCGGATCACCCCTTCCGTGACTCGGCCGTCTGCGGACCACCCCCCACCGCCTCGTGTCTTCCAGAAGCCCGCCCGCTGCCTGTTTCCGATCTTTCCGACAGCGTTGAGACGAGACGTCTGCACCATGTTGGCTTGGTGATGCCGTGTGCTACCCCGACTGGGCCCACTGTTTACTCAGAAGTCCCTCATCTCCAACATGCCCTCCTCACGCTCGCATGCGCCTTCAGCCCGCCTGCACAAACGCGGCAACTCAGCCTCTTCGATTACCAGTCCGCTCAGCCCGCCTGCCGAGGGCGCTACCTTTACATTTAATCGTTCCGAGACCCCCAAGGTCACGTATGAAGAGCCCTGGACCGAGCCTGCCCGCCCCATGCCTGCTGCACTTTCTCACAAGAAGGAGATCAAAATCAAACCGTATCTGCGCAAACTGTCCTCCAAAGACCACAATGCTCTCGACCTAAGCCGTCCTGCCGCGGAGAACGAGAGCCTCGCTGGCCTGGGCATCTCAGAGTATAGTGGCTACTCACCATCAGTGTCCGACGTTAACTTCGCGCCCGTAAATGGCCGCAACCGCCAACAGCACGCCCGTTCCACCTCCAACACCTCCCAGTTCTCCACCGCATCCAGTCTGCAACGCCCCACCGCCCCCTACATGCCCTCGATCCGCCAGACGCCTCAGCCCTACACCCCGCCCATTTCCAAGTCAACACCAGCGTCAGTCATGGGCAGCGAACATGAAGCAGACGACATCATGTCGGACGAGGAGTTCCGCCTGAGACAGAATGCCTTTGACCCGGCTCGGCGGTCTGGCTCGCTATCTTCCGTACCGGGGGTGTCTCCAGCACTACGCATCCATACCACCGGCTCCTCGACACGCCTTGGGGGGAGCTACAATCACTCATCGGTGTCTCTAACTTCACCAGTCGCCGCTCCTCGTTCCAGAGGCGATACCCTCAAGTCCATCGACACAGCGACCTCGCCCAGCTCACGGACGTCCTTCGACAAGGCTTTCGGCTTCATCCGTGGTGGACGTGAAGAAGCGGTCGACCCTGCTTCTCGCGCTGCCTCGATTCGCGCCGCAAGACAGGCTTTTCAAGAGAAAGAGGAGGCCAAGGAACGAAAGTATGACAAGGAAGCATACAAACAGGCAGAACGAGACATGCGCAAGCAACACAAGACTCGCTGCGAGTCTGATTCCCACAAGCGTGCGCGAAGCGTTTCTGATGCAAACGAGAAGTCAACTCCAAGACCGTCCGTCGGTGGGAGACAGTATTCAGACCATCGGCAGCCACACACACGCACGCTTCCCAATCACGTCGTCTCGGTGGACCACGAAAAGTCGAGCGGCGTGGTACCACAGGTCACAAAGAGTAGAGCTGCCAAGGGCAGGTGGCTTCGATTTGTGGCCTGGATTAGGACGAGATTATTGAGGCTCTCTTGCATATGAAGGTCCTGAATGGTCGGCTTATTTCAAACATGCCACGTATATCCTGCATAGTGCAGCAACCCCTCAAGCACTTTGTCGATCCTCACCATGACTTGCATCCGCATGCTGCACTATTAGAGGTCCAATCCTTCACCTTGCATATGCAAACTTGCAATCATCTTATCCCCTTCTCATTCTTCCGACTTGTTCCTTCTTTTTCAACCTTCAGCATGGTGCAACGGTTATGATTACGGTTTTCACGATTTCAGCTTTCATTTTTCTTAGTCCACCGCTTCCGCTGCATTCATTGCGGGCATCATCAGGGCACACAATTACCACAGCATTATTCTGGGTGGCAATATCCTCATTCAGGCGCACTGGAAGACCTCGGTCATGGCATTTTCGGTATTTCGGCATGCCTCTATGGGTCTGGAATAGGCGCAATATCTTCAGGGCTAGAGCACGAAATATGTGACTCAACATATAGCTCCATGCATTTGGTTTCTGGTTTCTGGTTTCTGTTTGTTTGTTGTTTTTGGGGGGAGAGGGGTTTGGTATTAGGGAGCAGGATCTTTTCCTTTGCGTTGCTCTGGCGATATGCCATTGAGCTGTTTCAATGCATATATATTTGTCCTTGATTATCGGCACTATAAATAAAGTGACTTCAAACTTGGAGTGTATCATTTTCCAGGTTTGTTCTTGCCTTTGTGTGATAAACAGTTGCATGGCAGCTACAAGCATTCACGAGGTTGGAGACATCGATTGTGATGACTACCAAGCACCAAACAGCTCCAAAAAAAAAGGAAACATATACAAAGTGTACATATTATTTGACACCACCCATACTCTAAGCAATGCAGTGTAGTACCTTGCAATAGCCGGCATGTTATCGGCCCGCGGACCAGGAACGGCAGCATCCGAACAAATTCCGACCGACACGCAACATCAACCCCCGAGCCCGAACATCAAGCTCCCCGCATTCCTACCCATCGCCTAAGGCACCATGCTTCCTCCCTTTTTATAACCAGAATGCCTCTAAGAAGCTTGCCAAAAGTCACAACTGCTCTCAGGGCCAGTTGTAGAACGTCCTCCAAACCACCAGCAGCACAATGCATGGCGCAAGGTGTTGCCCGAGAGCAACGGAGATATGCGAGCGGCAGCAAGGAAAAAATGGACCAAAAAACCCCGTTCAATATCCAGCTCTTTGAAAGTGTGCACAAGCGCGTAGAAAAGGAGAAGGCGGGGTTGTTGGAGCAAGTGGCATTACAACAAAAAACTGCTCATGGGAAATTCTTTGGTACAATGTTTGGTAAGCCAGGCACCCCGCTACACCATCCTTTGAACCAATCTGTCCGAATATTTATTGACCTCTGCAGTTTGTCTCTTCACTGCAGGAATAGGTTACTACTGGGGACAATCGGGCCCCAAGCCCGTCCTAAATACGTCGACCGTCCCGCTCGAAGACACCATTCCTCCGAAACACAACATCTCTGAGGCAAATATGGAAGCAGCCTGGACAGATTTTAGGGACATTGTAGGGATTGAGAATATCTCGCTCGAGAAATCAGACCTTGAGTCCCATTCTGGCTCTTCCTGGTCGTCGCATCCAGCCTCGCCCAATGATGTGCCATTCTGCATTGTCAAGCCCCGTAATACTGAAGAGGTCAGCGCAATAATGAAGACATGCCATGAGCGAAAGATTCCCGTCACCGCGTACTCTGGGGGAACAAGTTTAGAAGGACACTTCGCAGCGACAAGGGGGGGCATATGCATTGATTTCTCGCGTATGGACAAGATTCTCAAACTACACAAGGACGACCTTGACGTAGTAGTGCAGCCCGCCGTGGGGTGGGAGTTTCTCAATGAGGAGCTAGCTAAATCGAATCTCTTCTTCCCTCCAGACCCGGGCCCAGGAGCCATGATCGGGGGCATGGTTGGCACTGGCTGTTCAGGCACAAACGCGTACCGCTACGGTACAATGAAAGACTGGGTACTTTCTCTCACAGTTGTTCTGGCAGATGGCACAGTCATAAAGACACGCCAGCGACCGCGGAAGTCGTCTGCAGGGTATGACTTGACTAGGATGTTCATTGGTAGCGAGGGTACCCTAGGTTTGGTCACTGAAGCCGTTCTCAAAGTCACTGTCAAACCTCAGCATACCAGCGTCGCGGTTTGCGCATTCGGCTCCGTCCGTCAGGCCGCCGACTGTGTATTCAAGGTTGTAGGTGCTGGTGTGCCCATCGCAGCTATTGAGATCCTTGACGACGTGCAAATGCAATGTATCAATGATGCAGGCATGACTAAGAAGACTTGGAAGAATGCACCGACACTGTTCTTCAAGTTTGCAGGCACAACCTCCTCTGTTAAGGAGCAAATCAGCCAAGTCCAGTCACTAGCTAAAAGCTCAGGGTCCGTGAGTTTCGAGTTCGCGCGCAGCGAGCAGGACAAGGAGGACCTATGGCAGGCTCGCAAGGAGGCGCTGTGGAGTGTCATGGCGAAAGGTGAGGGTGATGACATGGCCGTGTGGACGACCGATGTCGCGGTGCCCATTTCTCGGTTGCCGGAGATCATCGAGGAGACACAAGAGAACATTAAGAAGAGTGGGTTATTGGGAAGCATTGTAGGCCATGTTGGAGATGGAAATTTTCACTGTAAGTTGCTCATTGCTCTCATTTCGCCCAATCTCCCCCTCGTACACCACCCAATTCACCATTGTCTTCTGATTGGCCTTGCATTCTGACCACAACCGAAGCGATCCTTCTATACAACAAGAAAACCGATCACTTCAAAGCAGCAAAACTCGTCCATGATATGGTCAAACGCGCCATTGAGCTCGAAGGCACCGCGACTGGTGAACACGGTGTCGGTCTTGTGAAACGTGACTACCTAGCCCATGAACTAGGCACCAACACTGTCGATGCTATGAGGAAACTCAAACTAGCATATGATCCACAGTGTTTGCTAAACTGTGACAAGATTGTGCGAGTGCAAATGCCCAAGCCAGGGGAGATAGAGAAGTGGTAGACCCGGACGGCAGAACAATATATATTTGGGGTGCGCTATGTATACCAATCATTACTTGACTTCGAAATTGTAATTCCAAGCGATGTGAACTAGTTCACATGACAGAAATGGGCACCTGGTAGAGGAAAGATTAGGGGCCGGGTTAGTTGGATTGATATTGGCCCCTGTGCTCACACTCTCGCAATGACCGATCGCGCAAAAATTTTAAGGCGGGTTCGAAGGTCTCTTTGAGGAAAATACCAATCGTCCCCTCATTGTAGCCTTCGAGGCAGGTCGAAGAATTATCATATCCAGCCACATTATTTCAATGCATTCCAATTCTCACCTTCTCTCCCACCAAACCCAAGCCCAAACTCAACACACTAAATCACAGTCTCTTTACCCTTCAACTTCTATCGATAAACAAGATACACATCTCCCGCGCCCTTGACTTTCTTCTCCACCACGCCCTCCCCCATCCCTAACTCAGTACAAATCTCATCGAAACAATGCATCCCATCCAAAAACCTAACCAACGGCAAGCCCTCCCTATTCTCACCCTCGTCGACTAGACTCCCTAGCTGCGGAATGTCGTGAGCGGGTGTCGTGAAGACATTTGCGGTGGACGCGAGTGAGGGCTTGTGCGAGAGATGACGGGGATTTTGCGATTGTGAGGTAGTGTGTATATGTGTTTGGCCCGCCCGTATCGTGGATTGGTCCGAGTCGCGGTGGGTGGAGGAGCGCAAGGATGTTGGGATTGCGGCAGGTGAGCGTGAAGATGGAGAGAATGTAGATGTTGCGATGGCGTATTTGTGGACACGGTACAAGATTCCTTTTATCACACCGAAGGTGATGAAGCGTCGGATGTCGATGCCGTGGAGTAGTTCGAGATTTTCTAGAACCCAGTTCTTGAGCGGGAGACCCTGACGCAGTGATGCATACAACATAATCAGGGTTTCGAATGAGATTTTAGGGACGTCGGGGAGGTATTCAGGGTCCGTTGTGGGGGTTGCAGGATTAAGTGTGATATTTTCTGAAGATGGAGAGGATATGGCGCTGTGATAGCTTGTTTCAGAGCTAATGCTTGAGCGTTCATCTCTATTGTTCTCGCTCTCACTACGCATCTTCAAACTATTCTTTCCGAATTTTAGCTGCGGCACACGCACATACCGTGAACATTCCTCCTGCACACTCGTGTCTGTGACAAACCACCCTATTTCCGCAGTGGGCGCGTAAACGGCTCCAAAACTAAAGATATCGAGGAGAATGAGGCAGCCATAGTAGACGAGGTGTTGGATTGCTTTTCTTGTTAGTGAGAGATCTGTGTCTGCGAGCTGAGCAATGTGCGAGACGGAGTGGATGCCATTGATGTAGGGAAGGATGCGGGTTAGTGTGAGATCGGAGGATATGGGGGAGGTTAGTGAGGACAAGGAGATAGTGAGGAGGGGAACGTGATG
>JAAZQE010000435.1:0-24911 GCA_013620735.1 Clavariopsis aquatica | reverse complement strand
TACCTGGAGCACCTGGAGCACCTGGAGTCCTATACTGTTGTACCGCTGTACCGCTACGCTACACTCCACTCTGCCGCCCTGAACACCTCACCCTCTATCCACCCACACACACCCCCGCGCAAAAATAGCTGCGACAGGCAGGCGTCTGCTGAAACGGGCCTCTGGCGATGCACAACGGCCAAGGGCCTGCGTGGTGCGATCGGCTGTGGCGGCGCTCGCAATCCCCTCCCTTCCTGGCCTTGAGCCGGCTGCACGTTGACGTCCCAAGCGACACAGCCCGCGCCATCGACGGCCACCGGTGAGCTCTGAGGCACACCCGCCCCGCGGCCTCGCGCCTGGAGAAGGGGCATCCAATTCGCCGGGATACGGAATAGGGCTGTGACTCAGCTGGCATGGCACCTCGTCTCGCAGAACGGGCTCCACGTTCCCACCGTTGGCCCGCGCCCCCAAATTTGGTCCCGACGAGCCACTGCACATCACCCGCAGACTGAGCTGCTGGGCGGCCGTATATATCGCCGTAGGGGAAGCGCAAGCAAGCCCGCTCGTCGCCCCACCATGCCAAACTCGACGCACTCTCACGACTCCTCCATCTCGCCGCTGCTGCCTGCCCGTAGCATGGCCAATTCCGACACCTCAAGTGAGTCGCCCACGTCCGACTGTCGCCTCGACCGCCCGCCGTTGCAGCCGCGAAAGCCCATCCCGCGAAAGGGCCACACCAAGTCGCGGAGGGGTTGCTACAACTGCAAGAGGCGGAGAATCAAGTGCAACGAGCGACACCCAGAGTGCAACCACTGCATAAAGGCCGGCCTGCACTGCGACTACCCCGCCAACATCATCCAGTCCCTCCAGCGCTCGCCCACGTCGCCCAGTCCCCAAGAGATAGTCCACTTGCAGTCCACGCCGGGCACCTTTGTGAGTAGTTGGTGCGCGAAGTCAGCTGAGGCCGTGACTGACCAGAAACGTGTAGACCATGGCCGACATGCGTTTGTTCCACCACTTCTTGATCACCGCGTATCCCCACCTCCCCGTTGGGGCAGACAAGATATGGATCACCGTCATCCCCAGTTTCGCCCATAATGTGAGTTGCTTTGCTGTCGCGCCCCTCCACGCTGCACAGACCAGGCACACACCGCACCGCGGTCGACTGCATCCTTCGCCCGAATCCTTCAAACACACAAAAGAGCTCCCAGCCTAACCCCAGCTAGTACGAGTACCTCATCCACTCCATTCTCGCCCTCGCAGCATCGCATCTCGATGCCGTATCAACCGCTAATGTCGCCGAGGAGGCAATCTCCCACCGAATTCTCGCCGTCAAAGCCTTGAATGAGGCCCTTTCGGTCCCTCCTAAGACGAGGAGTGAGTGCGATGCGCGAATGGCCGCTGCCCTCGCTCTTGCCTTCCAGTCGAGCCACCTCCAAGACGGCCTGTTCGAGTTCTTGACCATGGTGCGGGGATGCAACTTGATCGCTGCCGACGAGAGCCTCATGGACTCGGACTCGGCTTTTCATGTACGTAGTTTATCTTCTTCTGTGACCTCGGTCAGTCTCGAACCAGCACCCTTTCCACCCAATAGCTCGAAGCCCCCATACTGACCCAGCCCAGGCCTTCCGAGAAGACGGTCACCTCTCAACAATGCGCGCCCGAGTCGGCACATCCCAGCTCAATTCGGCCAATTTTGATGACTTAGAATCGGCATCCATGTCCCTCTCCGCCATCGAGCTTCTCAACATGACCGATTGGGAGCGCACATTCTGGGACACCCTCGTTCGTACTGTCGACCACGCGTACGATCGCCCCGTCGAAGCATACACAACCTTTGTCATGCTGTACAACCTCCCCTCGCGGTGGACGCATGACGAATTTCAGTCCTTTATCGATCCAAATAACAGCGTAGCACAAATTCTTCTTGCGCATTTCATAGCCATACAAGCTGTCCTGACGCCAATACTGATCCTGGAAAGAGTCGGATTCCAGGGCATCGACGCACCAACCGCAACATTAGGCTGGATTGAAGGCATCTACAAAAACGTGCCGCACAGTCTGAGACATCATGTGGAGTTCCCCAGGCAGGTGTCCCGGTATCCGTTCATGAGGTTCATGGGCCAGCAGCAGATTGAATTCTAGGCATCGTCGGTTAGGCGTTAGTGCCGTCGCTTGTTGGGGGTCGTTGGGTGGCAATGCAGAGTTGAAGCAGAGTCGTTCGCTGAGTATTTTCAGAAGAACATGAAACACCGGTCTTTTGGGCTGACCACCCCGGAGAAAAATGGATAGGATAGGATATGATACCCCCCCTTGGTAAGTGACCTGTAGGTCGCTATAAATACCCTCGCTTGTTGGTTCGCTTCGAGTATGAATAGATATTTGGGGGTTATGTAAGAGACAAAGACAAATATAAACATTCGTCTACAGAAATCTTGTAAACGCCCCTGTACAGTTTAGAGTATCAATAGACTATTGGGGGTTGTGACTGAGATAAAGGACGAATATAGAAACCTACTTCTGCTACATGTGTCGTTAGTCCCTCGCTTACTACTAGCGTGGATGACATGCATCCTAAGGGGTGGACAAATGAGAACACGATTGGAGGAATTGTGTAGGTGTCGACTTCATCAAAAGATCAAACTAATTTGTACGAGACGCAAAATCCGTTTCATTGAGTCCCGTAGCCTAGGATACATTTAGGAGTAGCTTATCACAACTGCCTTGCCAGTCTTTGATCAACACTGTAACAAACGCTTGTAGAGGTTGGGTGGGGCTGTGTCTTCCCCCCCATCGCGGCTGTCAAAAGAGACAGTAGTTTCACATACCGGAATAAAAGATATTTCGAGTCTCTTGATATTATTAGCCCCAATTTAGCTCTTTTTTTCATACCGTCAACTTTCTACATCTTGCTTGGTCTCGGTTTTCACTTTCTGTACACTGCCAAGTCTACTACCACTCTCTCAAATGGAATTCTTCAACAGAGAATGAGTAGCCATTTTTTTTTGGCCTTGCTTGTTTGAATTGGTGCATTTTAATGGGATCTTAGTTTATAGCTTGGAATTGAGAGTCACGTAAAATAAGGAGGTAGAAAATCCCTCCGAGCCAAACTTGACACACACACACAGAGAGAGAGAGAGAGAGAGACAGATACCGGTAGAGCCTAGGATCCAATTATGGATCTTGTTGTCAAAACGAGAGCGGAGGCATGATTGAAAAGAGTGGTAGGGAAATGGGAAATACTCGAACTCTAGCTACAACTCTATCACCCAAACTAAAACTAAAACTAGTGACCAGAATTAGAACTAGTCTCCGGCACAAGTTAAAAAATATGTTCTTTACTCATATTTTCATTCTTCGGTAGAATATCTGGGCTTCTAGCTGTAGTGGATAGTATTGCAGTAGGATATGCAACCCGAAATTCGCTCGATTTCTTCCAAAGGCATTTTGGCAAATTGATAAATACCCATCCTTCATTGTCTTGAATTTTTCTAACCTTGTTAATCACTTCGAATGCACACGTAGTTCTACTCCTTGTCCCCGGGATTTTACCCCTTCCTTTTATGTTGTACTTGAATCTACAAATCTATCCCTTAAAATAGAGTGAGGATATGTTCATTTTCCGCGCTTGGAATTTGACTATTAAATTATAGATTTTGATGGTACACAAATTGCATTCGAATAAAATAGGACAAATACCAATAGGTCTCTAATATACAACTAGCTGGAGTGTGCACCTCAGTCCGAGGCGCATTATTTTCTCAGTACCGTAACTCCACTCTTTCTTCGAATCTCTACCCATTTCCTTTCAGCCTTGAGCATCGTGTGCAAACAGTCTACGAAATCAAGCAGATATTCGAGTTCTTATTTGCACTTTGACTTTATTTTTCTACGCTCGCTTGAAGGTAATTATAGACGAAAAATGAGATGTAGAACTCATGCTGACAGAATACACAGTACTACGCTATGATTGAAATGGTTAGCCTGATATTAGGCGGGCGGGTCTTGGCACCTGCTCGACAACATCACCAACCTCATCTCCAGAGGCAGAGCCCTGCAATCACCAATATCTCCACCCATTGACCCATCTCCACTCCATTTTTGCGCCCTCGCGTCCAGGTCGCTCAAGATGGCTGGCAAAAGAGTTGCGCAGAGCTTCCATGTGCGTGCTAGAGCTATAAATTTCGGAATTCTAATCGTTTTGTAACCCCCTCAACTGCTGACCTTTCTCTCACAGAAATACACCGTAGAGCCCACGGGTCTGTCTGGTTTCATCCACCGCTTCCTCGCGCTCGCTCCCGGTCGCTCCTCTGGTGTTCCTTTGAATCCCCAATTCCGCAACCCCCCGCCGGGTGCCCTCGACCCTAACACCTATGACGACCCCGTTACCATGCCCGCCGCTGATATCGCCGATAACCCATACTGGAAGCGAGACTCGCGACGCCGATACCCAAGATTGTCGACTGTTACCCAGGCCGATGCCGTGGCTCTGCTTGAGGTCGGCAGCGCTGCAATCCCGAAACACGACCTGATCGGGGAGGCGGGAACGAAGCAGCTGGTTGCAGCGAAGGAACAGGGTGCTAAGGGACTGAGTGTAGCGTTTGCAAAAAATGCAGGGTTGGCGAAGGATGTCTTAGGCCCTGGGGGCATGCCGCCGCTGCCAAGTGGTATGTTTCTGACTGATAATGGACACGGAGAAAGAAGATACCAGCTGGATCCGGAGCAGAGTTATAGTGATTCGTAAGTATTTCTTTATCGATCTTATAAAAAATTAACCCAAGTGAACTAATGGAGCCGTAGATACCCTTGCCGAAACTTCACATGAGGGCCGAAATGTGTTCGGGTCTACCAACATGCTAGGAGTAGAGAGGAAACACTGTACATAAGTTAAGGATACCTCTTCATTGGTATAATTTCCCCCGTTTCCATGTGATCATTCCCTATCGATCTGTGCGATTTCATTCTTTAGCCCTTCCCTGCGATGTTTCGATATCCGCGAAGCCTGAGGGGGCAATCTCACTACAGCCTAATGTTTAGCGCATCTAACGAAGAAAGTGACTCAAAGCCTAGTTAGAAGTCTTGACGCAGCCCTATACCGTGTTCCGCGTCCCTTCCTCTATGGGCATGTATATTGTTTGGGGGTGCTTCGTAGAAATAAGTGAGCCGAAGTGCCATGACGCACTCATTGATGGAGCTGGACTTTCCAATATTCATGTCCACGTTGTGTCCGTGATCTTTGATCGTTCTTGCGGTGGAAACGTGAAAGGTCTTGGCACTAGTATATGACTTCCTCATCCGTTTCCTTTGCTCTCTCTCAACCTCAACTTCAACCTTGACTCTCCTTGGCCTTGTCTACCACTTCCGTACCCCTCCCTCTCAATGACCCAAAATCACAGATTATCGATGACGCACCATGGAACAAATGGCGTCACTCCCCTCGACATTATATTCTCATGTCGTGTTTGTTCTGCAACCTTTTCGGAAGTCTACGCGGGCCACAATGAGACAGTAAAAGGATTCACCGATGGCATCAACCCTAAAGAGCGTATCGTGACAAGGCTCTTTGTCACCCAATGCTGTCACGTTGTTTGTAGCAAGCATCTTGAAAATGGAGGTTAGATCCAAATACGCGCGTTTCTGCTCTCTACGGCAGGCAATTGACATCCCCGCTCAGCACCCGCCTTCCACCCAGAAGGAAAGCGCCCAAGCGCACCATGCCCGGTATGCATAAAAGAGAGTGGCGACGCTCGACCGAAGGACCTGTTTTCAGTCCGTGGCTTCAGCAAAGGTGATTACGATGACACCATCTCGCCGTTATGGTTCATCGCTCCTCCGGCCAAGCTAGACGCGAATGGGGCAGAAATGGAAGCATTGAGAGTGAGTTTAAAGTCCGGCCCTGATGGGGCATTAGTTAATTCTCTTCAAGTTTCAGTATCTCAACCTCATCCACTACTCGACTCGTATTGCTGGAGAACACGCACGCATCCACCAGGCCCTAGCAGAAACAGAGTCTCATCTGAAAATTATGCAGACATTTAGTGAAAAAGAGCACTCTAAAGTGCTTGCATTGACACAGGAGAATGAGAGACTGAGGGTTGTTGAGGCTAAATCACAGAAGCAGCGTGGGCGAAGGGCTGCGATCGAGTATTTCTTAAAGCTTATTCCTAGGCTGACCGAGTGGGTTATCTTTCCCAATTTTTCTGAAATATATTAACGCATGATAGACAAAATTCACAATTGAGGCAGGAACTCTCTGCACTAGGTAGAGAAATACCGTACGAGCCGCTAGCCTACAACCAAGAACCATATCCATTCGATGAGAATGATAATCTCATTACGGAATACTCAGACCATCATGTTCACTCACCAAGCCAGGCACTTTCGAGCCATACTGCTGGTAGATCGGCCTACACAGCCCATTCCGAAGAAGATCTGATATCACTCAGCTCACAGGCACGACCACGAAAGCGACAGCGGGTCGACTCACCACTTCCAGAGAAGAATATTCACGTTCCTCCGCCAAAAAGTAGAGAATTAATGCCCCCGCCCAAGAAGCCAATGTCCCGTATGAAGTCCATTAAAGGATTACTTCCAACTATACGAAAGAAGATCTCCAACAACCGGTGTATTCCAGTTCCCGATGACCAAAAAGTCCTGGAAGGAGATATTCAGATGTACGGACATGGCCAGTTGAATAGTGGAAACCAGTCAATGGCAACTCGCAAGGACATCGACCCTGGCGGGTCACCTACGCAACACACAATTGAGGAGAAGTTAACATACATGACGGGTGCATTGCCAATTGGGCACACGGCTCGTTCTACTAACTCCACACTATCGCAACAACATCCGAGTTTGAAAGTCGGACTTGGAAAAGGAGAGTTTACGTTCCGGGTCCCCTCACCAACTATAGAAGCTTCACAACTACCTCGCAATCTCCCTTCTGAACCCTCGTATATTAGGCTGATGGATGGTCTGTCGCATGACACAGAGCTAGAGCTTGGGTTGCAAGATCCTCGTTATGGTGGTGCGTCCCAGAATGTCCGACGAACTGACCACCAGAATGTTCCCCAAACCCTGAACCACCGTCATGAGACTAAGGACCCGAAGCGTTGGCACTTTGGGAACCTGTTCGGACATCCGGCATCTAATGGAGCATCATCTTCTGTAGTTCGACATTCCAAGCGATATCCATCCAATCACACCTCTAGTAGTGTGCGACAGTCAATCAACAATCTATTTGTGGATCGTGCCATACCAAGAACCCAACAGTACCAGCAGCCAATGCCACGAGGGGAGAGTGTAGTAAGTAATTTTTTTGAAAGCAGCAATCGTAATTCGCCGCATTATTCACGGACCGAAGACGCTGAGCGGGGCACCGGTTCACTTCACTCCAACGCCTATCGATATAACAGACAAAGGGTGGCAGTGACCCCCATTGGTTGGCAAGAACCACGCAGTTTGAGTGGGCTATCATTTTTTGACTCGCCACCTAATACAGTGAATGAGAGGATCGGGTATAATTCTCAACGGTCGACGTACGGGCTACCCACGCAGAAGTATCCAGTGCATCCACGTAATCTTAATTCTCGAGGCTTTATCACGAGACCAACCACCGAGCGCTCAACCTTTCGTAATAATTATGGGTCTCGTTCCCACATGATACCTTCAAACTCTTGTCAACCTCAACTCTCTCTCCAGGGCTCTCCTCAGGTACCATCCGTGTACCGACCTTCAATTCTGCGAGCTGCACCTATTCCGTCGTCCATGCCGTCAAGTCTTTCAAGTCAAAAGGCTCCGGTGCATTCTAGCCGGTCGCACATCAGAAGCAGCCAGCATTGGGGAAATTCCATTTCGGCAAATGCATTCATGACTCCTTCAAAGCACATTTTCACCAATTCTGCACGACGCAGTGTGAGGAGATGATTGTGAGTGTGCTTTCCCCGTAGATCAACAAACTTGTCTGTCTTTCATTCGACCATCCAACACCCATTCCACCTTTGCTTTATTGCGGTATCGATGTGTGAATTTAAGTTTGACAGAGGCAGTTTCAATGCTTGGCGGACGACGATGGTCTATGGTATATAGCAAAGAATCTCATAGTGAGAGGATTGCAAGGCATACACGGGCATCTGATTGGAGGAGCAATCTCAATAAATAGAAAGTATTCTGGGGCATTCTGGCATTGTATTTATCGGGTGTAAACTCGCCTCCTCTTTGGTTCTCCTGCAAACGTTGCTCGATTGGGAACGGAGCATCCGTGTTCCCATAGTGCCGTGCCGGAACGGGTTGCAATTTATAATTTAGTAAGTCTTCTCTGAGGAAAAGAGTCGGATCACAATCCAGCATTTAGAGCACTAAACACAAAGCACTCACGCCCCGAGGCAAGGCCAAATGTAGAACGGAGCTTGCGAGGTAATGGCGGTCCGATCTCCGATATCCGGGTAAAGCGATGTTCAAATTATCGGACCTAGAGCACGTTTGGGAGAAGCAGAGTCTTGTGCAATATGCGTCGAAGGTTATGGAACCTGCGCAGAAGGTCTTTGATCGTCGGGTGACATGGTTAGTCGGTATTTCTCGCATGTTTCGCACATTCCCTCCAATCTCTCTTCCAAAAGGTGGCCCTACGTCACTGTTAATCTTCCGTTTCAAGCACTGGCGATGTTCCTTGTGTCCTGTTTCCACCAATGCGGGCCCCTGCTCCCCCACATTTTCAGGGAGCATCCACCATTCACGTTACCTAAGCAACCCTTCAATCTATTCATCCAATTTATTCTCCGCAGCGGCTCTACGCCCGCACTGCCATTGTCGACTAGTGACTCCCGATCCATGATCCTTTGATTGAAACCTGGTGATGGGTGCGCGCTATTTCGTGGCAGAAACGGAGCCAGCTCATCCGTACTGCTGAGGGTGAAATGAGCCACCAGTATGCTAAACATTTTGTATAAGATGCCACTGCATCCCCCAAGGAAGACATGCAGTGTAGTTCTACTGTACTCCTACTCTGAGCTCCTCACTCCTACCTTTGGTTCGGACCTGGAATCCCCAAAATGCTCTTCGGAAATCTTCTTACCGCCGCTGTGCTGGCTGCTACAGCCTTGGCTGCTCCAGCAGAAAAGAGACAGACGCGGAAACTCAAATGGTTTGGTATCAATGAATCTGGTGCCGAATTCGGCGAGGGTGTCATCCCCGGCGCATATGGAACACAGTACATCTGGTACGATCTCAAGACAATCGACCAGTTCATCGCCCAGGGAATGAACATGTTCCGCCTCAACTTCCGTATGTTCCCCCAGATATTTCATCTGGCTTATGCTGACGGGGGAAACCATAGTCATGGAGCGTCTTACACCCACCCTCACAGGTGCCCTTGATAAAGCCTACCTTGGCAACCTCACCCAGCAAATAAACTACATCACCTCCAAAGGGGCCTACGCCATGATCCAGCCGCACAACTACGGCCGTTTCAATGGCGCCATCATCACTGACACCGCAGGGTTCAAGACCTGGTGGCAGAACGTTGCTGCCCAATACAAGGACAACGAGCTCGTCGTCTTTGACACAAACAACGAGTACCACGATATGGATCAACAGCTCGTGTTCAACCTTAACCAGGCGGCTATCGATGGCGTGCGTGCTGCTGGTGCGACCAAACAGTACATCACACCCGAGGGCAACTCGTGGTCGGGAGCCTGGACATGGGTCTCCTCCGGCAATGCAGCAAGCCTCATCAATCTCAAGGATCCCCAAAACAAGCTGGTGTACCAGATGCACCAGTATCTTGATACTGATGGTTCTGGTACACACGCTGAGTGTGTGTCTGCTACCATTTTCTCCGAAAGGCTGCAAGCGGCGACGAAGTGGCTCAAGGACAATGGGAAGCAAGGCATCATTGGAGAGTTCGCGGGCGGTGTGAACGATCAGTGCATTGCTGCCTTGAAAGACGGATTGAGCTATTTGGGCAAGAATAATGATGTCTGGCTCGGTGGCATTTGGTGGGCGGCGGGCCCATGGTGGGGTAACTAGTAAGTTGACCCTGAGATGTCCCTTTTGTGTTAAGGAACAAAACTGACTTTTTCATCTTTAGCATGTACAACATGGAGCCTACAGCTGGACCGGCGTGGAGTGGCATTCTGCCTAGCATTAAGAGCTACTTCTTGTAGAGCTGGGCTGAAAAAAAGCGAGGTACCGTCTTGCGGACCTAGAGTTTCACTTCTTGTCAATATCCTTTTTTTGAGATGGTTCTGTACATAGAACACCCCATCATAAAGCCAATTCTTTCCCCCCACGACCTATCTTTGAAATAAACTGATTCGTTTTCTCCGTGTATGGTCTTATTCACACCATTTTCCTCCACGGCCCCCCCACTTTAGCTACCTACTCTCTCCCCTCCCACGCCTTCTTTAAATATGCTTCTGCACTCTGAAACACAAATTCTGGGAACCTCGCATTAAACTCTTCACTAGTCTCCCAACTTCCCCGTCTAATCGCCTCCAAAAATGTAATCAAGAACTCTTTCGAATACGCCTCACGACTCTCCTGCGGAATAACAGGGTGGCTCATGATCGGTATCCAGCTTGATTTCAACTCCCCGTTCTTGATGTCGTCGCTGGACAAAGTCTCCTGATGCCAGGTTCCCCCTCGGATTTGTTTGCCGAGCGCAAGCAGCGCGGAGGTCGTGGTTCTGGTGCCTACGATTCCACCCACGGGTGGCCAGGGCCGTGGGTCCGATATAGCGAGGGCGAGGATGGCGGAGATGTCAGCGATTGAAGTTAGCACCAGCGGCTGATCTCCCGTATCCAATACCATAGCCTTTCGGCTCTCAAAATCTAGGAAGAAAGGCCAGGTTATCAGACCGGGGGACAGGGGATACGGGTGTGCGAAGTAGTCGAGAAAGATGGAGGGTTGGAAGAGTGTGTATTCCAGCACTGTCTGGTCTTTGTTCAAGTCTTTGAGGTACGCCGCGATGGCGTCTTTGTTGTCGTACGGTGGGACTCCCGACCCATTCTTGATTCCCCATTCGCTGGGGGCAAACCGTCTGACGCCGGCCTCGATACATGCGTGTATGAGATTCTTCTGCACTACACATCCTTCGTCTAGATGGACGACCAGGAAGCTGAGACATACTTGAATTCCTTTCAGATTCTCAACGAGGCTAGATTTGTCGGTGTAGTCGACCGTTTTGTATATCACGTTGGAGGGGGCGGCAGAAGTGATGGATGAAGATGGAGTCGAACGCGTGAAAATGGTAATGTGGTTTGAAGCGTTGGCGATGGATGCGCGAAGGATTTCGGTAGCGACGTCTGCGAGGTATCTGTCAGGAACATGAGAGAAGTAAATTACCTTGTTGCCAAAGGATGTTGAGTAGTAGAATTTTCCAGAATATACGTACTTCCCGTCCCACCTGCAACGGCAATATTAACCATCTTTCTAGTGATATAGTCTAAATTTCTAGCTCAATTGTTCCTTTACAGCTGGAATCCCAAGTTTAAATTTGAAAAAAAAGGTAGTGTGAAATGTTTCGATACCTAAGGACCCCCGCCATCTATGTACCTAATTCGGTATTTGCGGAAGCCATCATCCAGCATCGGCATTACCGGAGATTAGCGACCGCATCTGCATCTGCATGACATAAAAATTCACTGCTGACCCTTGATTCGTCTGGTTCTGTGGAGACAGTAACAAGTTGACATGTGACTTGGAGATTGGGCTAGTGAACTCAACCGAGTCATGTGCGTGCATGGAGGGGTAAAGGGGGGTGCAGGACGGAAGTGCTGAGAGGGGTATTCCGAGACGAACCCCCAAGGTGAATGAATTCGCAATCTTGATAACCAGATGAAATAAAATATATGTCTTGAGAGAAATCTAGCATAGAATGTATGAAATCAAAACCAAGGGATTCTCACACGTAGAATCAGTGGCTTAAGTAGGAAATTGTAGACCTTATCGTACCTACACATCCCAATTTATCCAATACAAAGGCCTAGCCTCCTCTTCCAAGCGCCGTGGTTCTCCTGCTCTTACAACGCTCCTACAAACAATCATCAATACACGCTGGGCTGCCTACAATAATACCGTCGACACCAGCATCACGAGAAAAAAATCCCACCAAGGACAATTGAACACAATTCATTTCTACAATGGCCTCTGAAACCACAGATTCCCAAGAAGACGTGCAGGTCTCTCTCATAACCGATCCCTCCGACCTCACTGCTGTATTCCACTGCACCGCTGCATCTTTTGGATACCAGACAAAGGATGCAATATGGATTGCGACGAATCCGCGCTGGGACACGGACTCTGGCGCATCTGAAGGAATTCAGCGGTTGGTCTCACGCTTCCAGTCTATAACAACGGATAACGAGGGCCGACCCAATACGCTGTTTTTCAAAGGAATGGTCGATGGGAAGTTGGCTGGCTTCGCAATATGGCAACAAGCGTCGTTCGTTCCAGGACACGGCGACCCACCCACAGACGATCTCGGAGGAATAGCTGCCGTCGAAGCGCTGCACCCCGGGGACGAAACCGAGCAAAGATTCACAACCCAGATATTCGCATCGTTGGTGAAGCGACGGCTAGCGTATGTCAAAGAGAAGGAAAAAGCAACACCGCCTGCAGTTTTTGTACTGGATATCTGCGCTGTGGACCCGAAGTTTCAGCGTCGAGGAATTGCGGGGAAATTGGTACGGGCTGGGCTCGATGAGGCAAAAAGGAGAGGCTTGGAGGCTACAACTGAGGCGAGTAGTATGGGGAGGGGGGTTTATGAACGTATGGGGTTTTGGGCAGAGGGAGAGGTAGTGTATACGCTTGATGAGGAATTTGAAAAGAGGGTTAAGCCAGCGAATGTTTTTATGAGGACAGGGAAGCACGTGTAAAGGCTCTTCGCCGTAGAAGGTAGCAATAGGATAAAAATGGAGGGTATCAATATGTGCAAGAATCTAAAAATTTCAACACTCCGCTTCCCGTCTGAATGTCTACGCGTCGATGAGTGGAAGAGGAGGTAACGGCTTGTCGGGCAACGGTTTCGCCGGTAATGGTTTGTTCACAGTGACCTCATCCGTGTATCCGGTCAAAGTATCGTCGTCCGAGTAGTCTCGATATCCACCTTCGAGAAGTCCATCCACTTCGTCTTCATCGGTTCGTTCCTGCCGTAGTCGCTCCCAGACGGTATCCATGCCATCCCATCGTGCAAGTTCCCTTTGCTGCATGGCTACTAAACTTAATCTGTAGACAGCATACAATACGAGCGCAGCGGCGAGCACGCTTCCGATGCAAATCGCCACTAATTCCCACGGCCAGTCGTGGATGATCTTACCAAATCCGTTCTTCAACGACCCCTTTTTGCCATAGTTGCCCCACTCATTATGGAGATAAACGACGTGGCCATCCTTCTCCACAACGTCCTTACCAAAGAAATGTCGGACTTTGTCCCAGAATGTGCTGATTCTCCGGTCGGGAAATGTGTAGCTGCGCTTCACCAACCCAACGCTGGAGATTTCCAAATCGTATTTCCACTCTAGCACGGGCTTCGCCGGCTCGAACAGAGACGAGTCGGATGGTGAACTCTTCCCAGGTTGATCTTTGTACATCTGCCTCTTCCGGCCTTCTAGAGCAACTTTCAGTATCAGCTGGTCACTCCGGTTGAAGGCGATGTTGGGATCGCCCAGGGGATCAAAAGTTATTTCCCACTTTTCCATACGTGTTTCGGCGTTCCAGGACACCTGCTTCGCGGCATAGTCGAAGTTCAGGATAACCCAGCCCAAGTTAGGTTCTATACACAAACATGGAACGAAATCGCGACAGGTTTCCTGCGCGCAAGCGATTGTATCGTCAAGGTTGGCCTGCGAGTAATTCGTTGCGATTTGATTCGTATATATCATTGGTGGGCGCGGAGAGGTGGCGAGCGAGGGAAAGATTTGCTTGCCGTTGAGGAGAAGGTAGTTGTGGTTGCGTGTACGGGAGACGTTAAAGAACTGTGCAACAGTCAGCACAACGTTTTTCAAAGACAGCCGTAGGCCAGGGTCTTGCCCACCAAGTCATTCTCGCTCTTCACATATCCTGCATCTCCGAGTTGGCTGTTGATGGCACAGTCCAGGCATGGCAGCTTCGCGACGTAGAACGACCCGGGCGCAACTGTGGTCACGGCCCCTAAAGGCTCCTGGCAAGTTTTGGTAGCATTTCCGTTTGCGCAGTGAAGCGGTAAATCAGAAGAAGCGGAAGTGAGAGAAGAAAGTAAGGAAAAAACGAGTGATAACTTGAGTGACCGCATTGCAGCGGGGTTGAGGAAGAGAGGTGGGACGAGGGGTGGACAAAGATGGGATCGTCGGGTGAAGTACATTCTTGGCGTGGCACGGTTTGGTTCGGAGGAACGGTGGAAGGCGGAAACGGGCTATTGGATGCCAGCCTTGCCACCCCCTGCCTGCTCGTCTCAATCACGCCCTCAGCCTCACAGCACCATCACAGCATGATGTGGCCACCAGCACAGCCACGTCCCTCTTCATTTCCGACAGCCCCGTCGCAAGCTAGCCATCTATAATCGTTCTCTCTCTCACTCATTCTCATGCATAACCACCAACCAGGTCGTTCCTAACGACGGACTGATGCTACTTTTGGGATGATTGAGTTCGCCGGTCCCAGTGCCGATGGCTATGAAGGCAAACTCGAAGTTTGAGCATAGATATTGAATCAGCGCCTGCTATTTCCAAGACCTCTCAGCATCAGGGACTCGCCCGTCACGGAATATCACGAAGGGTTAGGGCCGAGGCAGCGGCTATCTCTCAAATCATGGAGTGATGTAGACTTCTTGGAACTATCTCACAGTCGTGAGATGGGTTGGCGGCTCGAAAAGTGTGAGAAGAATCCCTCATGATCGCCTTGCACTAGGCAAGTTGGGAATTCGCAGAGAGGCTTGACGAATTCTCTTTTTTGTGATGGGGTTTCCACTATCCTGGCGAATCTGGTAAACCAAGCTTGTGGATGTGTCAGCACGCTGGGAATCCGGGAGGCTCTCAAAAGCCCCATGGGATGATGAAGCTCCTTTCAGCTATCATAATGCATTTTGGTATACAATGGAGATCAATATGTAAAAAGAATTTTGAGAATATAGTATATGTGCTGCTAGCCTCTTCAAATTTTCTTCAATCTTATATGGCGATTTAACTACCCCCAACATGTGGGTCCCCACTCACTTCCATAAAGTGGCCAAAAGTAAGCGGTTCGTTTCTCTAACTAAGAACTAAAGTATCTTTGTCGTCTCGACAATCGTGGGCGATTGAAAACAAAGGGAAAGTACTGCTTTGGCCATGTAGACTATTTCCCCTCATACGTCTAATACATTTTATGATATTAGAGAAAATAAAATCACCTTCTTTAATCCACACTAATATTGACAATTAATTAATTGCTGGTTATATGTACCTTAGCCGAAATAAAGCGTTTAGGATAAGAGGATTGAGGTTCTTGGACAAAGCCTTGGCCAGAGAACACTAGAGATGATTTCGTAGAGACCAAGGCCTTGACAAGAGGTTTATTTATCCGTCAATATTGAAGGTGCTTTACTCTAATACCTAGCAAAACAAACAAGATCAAGATTCAATATTACAATCCAGTGCGTGGTTCATCGGTAGATCTCGTGGTACATCCATAGTTTAAGAAGGATTAAAAATCACTATATCCCTTATTCAGCAGTGGATATAATGTTTTATCCTTGAGGTGAAATGTAAATCACTGATAGCCTTGAAGATCATCTAATTCAAGCAACATTTTCTAACATGCCCATTAAGCAAGTATCCCATCGCCAGACAACGATATGAAACCAAAAATGAATATTTTATGTTGACCAATGTTTGAAAGTAGTTTAATATTTAAGGATATCTACACAAGCTACTCCTTCCTACATCACTTTGCCTAACTGCCCCTCAAGCCATCGTCTTCGGCGGCACTGGGCTTGTACTGGCGTCCACACTCGGACACCAATACTCTGTCGTGCATGTATATCTATCTCCTTCCTCCGTAATCGTAAATTTGGTTGACCCATCCTTAAAGCACACGAATGGTTCTGTCCCCAGTGTCGCATCGCCCGCAATCTCTCCCTTCTTTATAGTTGTCGCCTTCGCACCAATATTTGATGTAAACGAGCCATCAGTACCAAGTCGGACCGTGCGCTTGGTGCCTTCCCATTTTGGCTGATATCCTGTAAGCTTGCTGAGTACAGTTGGTGTTGTGACGCTTGTTGTGCCTCCAGTGATGGGTCCGTTGCGGAAGTACGCTGCAGCCGTGATTTGGAATTCGCCCGGTTCGCATTCGCCAATGGGACACTCGTTGGGTTCACATCGCACGAGGTAAACGTTGTGTTTTGAGCCTGCCGGGGCAGCGAGGGCAAGGCCGGGGAGTATCGTCACCGCTAGGAGGGATGCTGCGTTGAAGATCATTTTGGTGTATTGTGGAGGAAGGGGTTGCAGTGTTGATCGTACTCGAAGTTTGTGACTTGTGTCGAAGATCTTATAGCTTCCCCAGATTGTCAGGAAAATTCTGCAGTGTAGTGCTGCAAAGCGTCTGAGAGTGCGTAAACCATATGGAGTTTAATACTGCTCTTATTGTTTGCATACTGTCTACCAGGGCAAGACAGCTACGCGACTGAGGTCTTTGTTGGGTTGCCAGGGGTCAGAGCCCAAGTTCGTTGTATGCGTATATTAACTCCCCCGCTTCCACGTGCGATCATGTATATATATATGAGGTTGGACTTACCTTCCCTCATATCCGAGGATTGAAAATCTGGGGCAACTCACCTGTTTCGTTGGGGTAGTAACCTACAACGGATGCCATGCAACCTTGCATGCAACCTTGTATGGAGCCAAGTGTAGTGCAATCGTCACTTGTTCGCATGATTCGAATATTCGGGCTTTTCATTCATTTGCGGATGCCGAAGTCGGCAGTTTCTCTCTGTGCACTATGTTATGCTGTGTGGGCTCTAGTCGTTTGAATACCATTAGTTTGAGTTCCAACTAGTGTCTCAAGTTGGTTACCATTTTGTGAATTTTAAAAAACGCTCATTGAGTTGATTCTGAAGGTAAATTTAATCGTTGTGGTCGATATGTTAGGTGTTTGCAACTGCGATCTGCCGAAGTTAATGTAATGGCTGGGTCTAATGTCCTGGTCTGTATAGCGGCATGATCAATTGCAGCGACAGTGTTTTGAGCGAATTGCTTTAAAGAGCTGACGACGCTTGTGCCCAAAAAGCGGCTAATATTGAGCAGTAACCTGCAATTGCAGTTTTTCCGGACAATTGTGATGCACCCTGGGACGGTGTACCTGCGTGCTACTTTGAGAGTAACATGTCCCTTCTGCTCTTAATGTAACCTCCTTGCACACCTGAACCATCCCATTCCACAGTGATCCTTAATTGGACTCAAGCTGGCCTATCTCGAACCAGAGAATAATGTGACCTAAAATTCCTTGAAGCTCTATGAAGTCGTAATCCAGAACAGCACCTTCCTTAAGTATTAAGATTATTAATGGCGAAAATGCTAACATCCGTCAACATATTACTAGAGGATTACGATATCGATCTATGACGAGACAGTTAGATCACGTGACTGGTACCCGAGATCCATCGAACACAATGACATCACTTGGAATTGATATGTTGCTTGTCTTCGTATTCCCATCGGAGAAATTTTGAAGTTGCTCCAATAGCTTCGGTAATCTGGCAACAGATATGTATTCCTTCGTGGTAGTGGCATGACTCGCAGTAGACTACCGGTAGTGCGTTGCACGGTGAAAAAGAGCCTCAGGGGTCAAGCGCTAAACAAAGACAGCTCATGATTATTGTGTTAGATAGGATTTTAAATACGGTTTGAACAAGAAAGGTTGGAAGATAAGTCTCCTTTCAAAAAAGTCGAAAAGTTGAGGGGTTTATTAGGCAGCAATACTATGTAAATCCTTTAGGATGCTTGGAAGAAACACAGCCACAAACAGCCAAGGACAGAATCATATCCTTGCCGCCAACGACCAATGGTCATGCTGCGGAGCTCTCGGCTGTAAGCACAATTTCCCACTGTGGAAGCTTTAAACTGCTAGTTGGTTTCGAATGTAGATTGGGGGTTCTGATGTTCAAAGCGTGAGCTTGAGCTCTGTTTCTACCACCACTCTCAGGTTCCTGTTGATTCTCACTTCACGGTAGATGGAACCACCCAGCAGATGTCGCAACTGCCTTTGCGCACAATGGAATTGCCATTGCCCAAGACTCATAAGAAAGAATTTCTTGTCTCCTACCGGACCGAATCAGAACTCAGCAGCTTGAACGACAAGTCAGACAATCGCAATATCTTCGCGCTTTTTCAACTCTACTGGGCGAAAACTAATGATTGGCGATTTGGAGTCCTCACCTGCGCCATATCGACATTCTCCGTCTTCCTCATCAACACGATAGTAACAATATGGGCAGCAGCACGATACGGATCGGATGGTGGACAACAGATATTGTTTGAGGGCGACTGTGGGCGGGCAGGGAGACTGAACACCGCGCTCCATCTTGGAATCAACGTTCTGGGTACAATATTGCTTAGTTCCAGCAATTACTGCATGCAATGTTTGTCTGCGCCGACTCGGAAAGAGGTGGACAAAGCACATGCCAAGAGTGAATGGCTGGACATTGGCATATTGAGTACGCGGAATTTGAGAGCGATATCAAAGAAACGCGCAACCATGTGGTGGATCCTAGGAATTACATCTTTGCCCTTGCACTTATTGTAAGTGGTGCCCCCATGCTGAATCATCCCTTACGCTTACCTCAAGCCACCAGCTACAACTCAGTCGTCTTCTCCTCGATTGTATCCAACCTTAGTTTGCCACTTCACGTCAGCAAGGGATTTGCAGACTCTGGATCCTCCGATTCCTTCATTTCGTATCTCGGTTGCAACATTACTGTGGACGACGTGAAGTCATACTCAGAAAACCCTCAGGGTAGTAACAATTGTACCACAAACTGGGACGTCACAGCATATCGGCTACGGAAATTGGAAGAAAATGGCAATCTGGAACGGTTTGAAAACCTTGCTTGCATGAACCTATATGCCCGGCAATTCCAGAGCAGAGGAGACGTTCTGCTGGTGACGGGTGATTCCGGTGATTCACGTATTCTGCCGATGATCGGCTCGTCCTATTATCCTTCATGTGGTGGTGAAGGCCATTGGGTGTGCAATTGTTCCCCCATCTCATCGCCACCATGTGACATGGACCCCGTGGTCAGTCAGCTAAGAGCAACTCCGGCCCAGTGGAGTCCTTTAGCCTACCCAATTTCTTACTGCCTGAGCGAGAAGATACCCGAAAAGTGTAAAGTTCAGTCGAGCCTACATTTGGCCATTGTCGTTATCATCCTGAACTTTATCAAAGCTACCGTCATGCTTATTTTCGCAACCCAGACTAAAGAGACCCCATTTATGACCGTTGGAGATGCAATTGCGTCTTACCTCGAGGATCCGGATCCCGATACTCGGGACATGTGCCTTGCGTCGCGAAAAGAAATAAAAAAACAACGAGCCTTCTGGATTAAAGGCGAGAAATCTTTTTCAGCCAAAAGACGAAGACTATTTTCCGCTTCGAGTAGGCGGAGATGGGTCTTCTGTTTAATAATGTAAGTCCAGCTTTTCTCACTGTACAGAAATGAAAGCACAACCCTTTACTGACACTTACGACATAGGTATTTTCTTATCCTCTCACTGGTCGGTGGCCTCCTAGGATATGGAATCGACGTCATTAGGATCCGATTTGGTGGGAAGTGGCCGACAATTGTGGATCTCGGTGTTGGCAAAGCTTCCACAATGACCACCATAGTTTATCCAGTTCCTGATACTGGAGTTTCGGGGTTATTATCGAACGTCTTGATCGCCAATGTAGCGCAGCCAGTACTATCGTTCATGTACTTTATGTACAACGGCCTATTTACAGCAATGAGCGGCGCCTTAGAATGGGATTCATTCATTCGACACCGGAAAGGGCTGCGTGTCTCTGGAGAAGCGGTAGGGAGCCAACGAAGCACGTACTTCCTGACATTACCCTATCGCTTCGGTATTCCCCTCATGGGGTTTTCCAGCGTTCTTCATTGGCTAGTGTCACAGTCTATTTTCCTCGTCAACATTGACTACCGAGATTATGACAAGAATACTGATTCATGGATAACGTCACAAACCGTTTTCAGCTGTGGCTACTCACCCTTGGCCATCATATTGACACTCATAGCCGGTGTGGCCATGGTTATTGTCATTGCTATCTTTTGCTCATTTCGCCTCAGAAGCAGTATGCCACTAGTGGCAAACTGCAGTGTTGCGATAGCTGCAGCGTGTCACCCCTCAACTAAGGACCAGATGAAGGGGGTAAGCCTGTTGAAGATACAATGGGGTGTCACAAGTTATGACGAGCAAAATGTTGGCCATTGCTCATTCTCTGCCTGTTCGGTCGAACCTCCAAGACCTGGTGAAATGTACAAATAATCGAGTAGAAAATTACTATAATATTTTTAATCTGTTAGTGGCTTCAATACCACCAACACAAGGTAAGTGCCCTACATCAAATTTCTTTCCCTAGTTTCCAGCCAACCATAAATATTACTAAAATACTGAAAGCCCGCAATACGTAAGCTGCCGTGAAGATTTTAGGGATTTCCTTCGCCATATGTGTGATAGGTAGAATTTGGACAATGGTCATACTGCGACTCATTTTGTAATAAGCTTTCAGCTCCAAAAAATCGGGTTTATAACTCTTAAAACTTGACCAGGATTTTCCAAGTCATATTTCACCCTCTTGGGGATAGATAAAAGACTATGTTTACAATAAACTTAACAATGTGTCTTTTAGTGGAGGTGTGTTTCTTCTTCTCACTAGGGAACATGATTTTTACTTGCAAAACACCAGGTGAGATATAGTATGATGAGGTTATGGAAGGATTGAAGTAGCAATGCATGTGTGTGTTTCGTCTCTGACCCCCACACTTGGTCTGCCCTAGGGCAATACGCGCCAACCTTAAATAGGACTAGCGAAATACAGGGATATCCGAAATTCCATGGGTAACGAATGCTGACACCACCCTCAGGTATCTCTACTTTCATTCCTTCACACCCCTTCACGCCTTCCAATCCGACAATGCCACAATGAGCGAGTCTCAGAAGCTCTTGAACGAGCACCCGTCCGATGACAGCGACTCCGAACATGAGTCCGAGCCGCAAAAGGCCAGCCCGCTGCGCTACCTCTCCCCGTCACCCTCATCTTCACGGGCCACATCTACATCTCCCGCGCCGCCTGGAGGCCGTCCCAATGGTGGGCATACAAAGCGAGTGTCTTCATTTGCGCGCCCACGAGGAGATGGAACGCCACGCACGCCTAACCGCGTACGCTTTGAAGTGCCGGTTCGGACGAGTCTGCACGGGGGTGCATCGGGCGCTGAATGGATAGAGCTAGAGGGCGATGACTACATGGCTGCGAATGGACACAGCGAGGGACGGGAGCGGGTGCAACGGCTGCCCCTCCTGACAGGAATAGAGGCGCCGAGCGTGACGGTAGCCGAGGAGTTCAACCCGGAGGACCATCTGGAGAGTGCGCGGCCGAGGAGCGGCATGCGCAGCGCCTTTATGAATATGGCGAACAGCATCATGTGTGTATACATGTGGTGGGAACTCATAGCATGACTTGCTTGGCTAATGTGGATAGCGGCGCCGGCATCATCGGCCAGCCTTACGCCTTGCGTAATGCGGGCCTCCTCACTGGCACCGTCCTTCTGATCAGCCTCACAATCATGGTGGACTGGACAATCCGGCTCATTGTAATAAACTCGAAGCTCAGCGGTGCCAACTCTTTTCAGGCGACTGTAGAACATTGCTTTGGGCGGCCGGGGCTCATTGCTATTTCGCTGGCGCAATGGCTGTTGTGAGGATCCCATGTGGCCTATCCATTAAACTTGGGATGCTGATTGACGATGTAGTGCTTTCGGGGGCATGGTGGCCTTTTGTATTATTGTGGGGGACACAATACCACGGGTGCTCGATGCTATCTTCCCCTCGCTGGCCGACACGTCTTTTCTATGGCTCTTGACGAATCGAAGGGCTGTCATCATACTCCTCACTCTCGGTGTTTCGTACCCACTTTCGCTGTATCGAGACATCGCAAAGGCACATTCCAATCTTCCCCCAATGCAACTGCCACGCTAACATGCCACAGCTCGCCAAAGCAAGTGGCCTGGCTCTGGTCAGTATGATGGTCATCATCGTCACCATCATCACCCAATCGTTCCGTGTGCCTCCTGAATCACGTGGTCAGGTTCAAGGTAGCATCATTATCCATTCTGGCATCTTCGAAGCTATAGGTGTGATTTCGTTTGCCTTTGTCTGTCACCACAACTCGCTCCTCATTTACGGTTCCCTTCGAAAGCCTACCATCGACCGCTTTGCTCGCGTCACGCATTATAGCACCAGCATCTCGCTTCTTGCATGTCTAGTTGTTGCGTTGTCTGGCTACCTGACGTTTGGGGACAAGACACTGGGAAATGTGCTAAACAACTTCCCAAACAATAACCTGATGGTGAACATTGCTCGGCTATGTTTTGGCTTGAACATGCTGACTACACTCCCCCTCGAGGCCTTTGTTTGTAGAGAGGTGATGAATAACTACTGGTTTCCAGACGACCCTTTTCACCCCAACCGCCATGTCATCTTCACCACCGCGCTCGTCGTCACGTCCATGACGCTAAGCCTGATGACATGCGATCTGGGTATAGTTTTTGAGCTTTTTGGCGCGACATCGGCTTGCGCGCTAGCTTACATCCTACCGCCCCTCTGCTACATCAAGCTCAGCAAACGGAGCGGCAAGACATACATCTCGATGGCCGTCGTTGCGTTTGGGTGCGCCGTCATGGGCATCTCGATAGTACGGACGGTGGCGAAAATTGTGAGCGGAGAAGAAACACAGGCGCAGTGTAGTTGATGAGGCCCCACGCGCACGGATGATTATACGGATATATTTGCATAGCTAGGCGCTGTTTGCTGCTCCTGTTATACTTAGGGACTTGGGCGCGCGAGCGCTTGCATTGGGAGGCTGTTTCTGGCGTTGCTTTGGGTCTGCGTTGTTCCGGAGACGCGTATCAATGGGAGAGTTAGTGTATGATATTTTGCGGAAAACTAGGCGGGACTAATCACTGCATTGCAACATGCTCCGGGTCGGCCGTTTGCTGCGTTCGCGGGTGATTGTCGTTGGAATAAGCTCAATTAGCGAGGCCCGCCCTCCCTGGAGCCGCCGTGGAAATAGACCCACCACCAGAGAAGCCCGCTCCGCCCGGCCTCAGAACCGACGTCCATACTTGCTCACTACTTGCTGCCCACTTGCTGCCCACATGCGTTCACTCGCCGCCGAAGTGCTTGAGAGCGGGCCAAGACATGAGCCACGCCTGAGCCACATGTGAGGTCACCGTTGTGGCTGCGGTGCTGGAGTGCGGAACGCAGATCACTACGTCATATCGTGGATCCTGCTTTCCCTGCGGTACAGGGGCATTCACGGCCACGACACATCCACATATAAGCCGAGCCGTGCTCCCTAGTGCTGCACTCTGAACTCTGCAGCTCGACAGTGCCGCACTTCAGATACACACTCAAACCCTAACCACATCCAAAATGACACTCTTCGGGCGCAAAACCGAGCCCGTCGTGGAACCCGCGCCTCCCCAGAAACGTGCCTCTATGTTCTCCCGTCGCCGGTCCTCGTCCCCCTCCCTCAACAACACAAGCACACACCACCACGCCGCTACACACTCGATCTCGCCAAAGCGACACTCGACCTCGCTGCTCCACCGCAACACCGAGGATGCTTCCATCGTCTCGGCACGCAACTCCTTGATACAGGCTGAGGCTGCTGAGAGAGAGGCCGACCGTGCCTTGTTTGCTGCCAAGGCTGCCGTGAAGAGCGCCAGGGAGCAAGTGAAGACGCTGGAGAGGGAGGCTGCTGAAGAGGCGAGGTTGGCGAAGATCAAGCAGGGACAAGCAAAAGCCATTGGGAAGAGGGGCAAGGCTCTTGGACGTGCGTGAAACTCTGTTGTTAGAGACTGCGTGGATGCTGACGGTGACTAGGGCACGACCATATCTGAGTTATTCTACGAACACACTTCACTATATACGATGCCACTACGATGATCACGATTAGCGAGGAGTTTTTTTTGGTTGGCACTATTACCTAAATCCTTGACATGGTTACTGGAATTTTGGCGCCCCTTGCTTTTGTCACCGCAGTTTACCCCGAATGTGATAGTGGTTTTGCCTTTTTCTTTTCATTCTGCGAGAACAACCAAAGACAGCTGGGGTGTAGGGTCAAATCGGGGGATCACAGCAACAAACCTAATCAACTGTGTTCTTGAGGCGATCTATCCATACTGCTGTACCATGCCGGCGCTAATTTGGTATGGTGGATACTTGGTCGGTAAATTATGATGCAATAAATGGAATAATGGTAACTGTTTCCGAGTGGTGAACTGAAGAGTTTTGAAATTGGGCTTCAGGCACCCGTCTTATATGAAAAGAATTGTTTCATCCGCACTGCTCACTATCATGGCACACCCTACAGACACTCATGTACCCTCCGCTATTATTTGATTATAAAAGATTTCCTTGTACCCTCCAAGCCTGTGGAAACATGATTCAGGGCGAATATTGATTAACATAAAGCAGGAGGGGATGTTCGACACACCTCAGACCTCGGACATACTCTGGGTGGGACCAATGAGATGTCAGGGTTTGAACTGCAATCGAGAATCTGTCTCTTTTAACGCCTGGAAACAAACCAGCGTGAGTATATTGCGTAATTAAATAATAAGCCTTCCCTGGTCGACAGAAGATCAAATTGTAACTCTCTACTGCTTCTCCAATCTCCTACTCCAATCTGGATTATATAGTCCATAC
>JAAZQE010000434.1:0-24912 GCA_013620735.1 Clavariopsis aquatica | reverse complement strand
AAGTGGTGCTGTACCTAGGGAGGCTGAGAGTTGTTCGACAAGCGTTGTATCCGAGCTTATGGGCGTTGTTTGAGGCATATGACGTTGTAGCTGCGGCTGCAGACGAAGTGGGATAGTATCTTGAGATGGTCTCCTTATCGGTGGTGCTGGTTTCGCTGGTTTCGCTGGACTTGGTGGCTTATTAGAAGATGATTCGGATCGTGGCTTTCGACTTCGCCCAGGCGAGCGAGCACTCAGCGATGAAGCACGTCGTCGCAGTTGTGGCACAGCAGAGCGATTGTGCTTTGCTTTTGCTATGCGAGAGAGTTCGGCGTCCATTTCTGACACAATGTCTTGATACTCTGGGCGCAGTGGGCCTCTCTGGACTAATTCCGTGTCGGGGGGTTTCGAAGATCGAAGCTGCAACATCAAATGCTCGTCCAATCGAAATTCCTTCTTCGAAATATGACGCTTAGGCGCTGAAGAAACGGGGTTTGGCTCTTCTTTGAGCATTTTCTCGTGGAAACTCTTCCACTTCTGTAATCTCTTTTGTTGCTCTTGCACTCTCGATTGAAGGCTCTCCAGAAGACCAGCCTCCGGGGCAGCGTCTTTAAGCTCGTGGCCGTTTTCAACCATATTCCATACATCACTGAAATGGCCGTTCAGGAAAGCATCTTCAGTTTGAACCTCATCTCCATGGAGCATGGTGTTGAGCCATTTCTGGTTCCCAATCCAGTTATCCTTTAATTGTTTCTTGATCATGACCGCCTCTTTCTCCGGTATGGAGGATTTGCGAGTCTTTGGGGTAGCTTTCGACTGCTTGAGTCGTTGATTGATCTCATTCGTCTTGGCATTTAATAACTTCTCGAATTCGGTGAATATCCTCCTCTTTTCCTCTTTTCTTCTCAGAACATTCATAAGTGCTGCCTTGTGCACAATCGCAAGTGGAAGTAAAGATATTTGTTTATCATGAGATAAAGCGGGCGCAGTGGATAGATCCATCGCAACGGCTACCCTCTTCTTATTGTCTGGGTGTGCAGCGAGCACTTTTTTCAACACGGCTATTGAAAACATAGCTAGCACCTCGAAGAATTTATCGCCCTTGCACTCGTCTAACATACTCTTCCTCAGTACAGATTCCCGACCTAATATGCCATTTTTCTTCAGCTCGTTGAGGCATCGGAAGAGGGCAGCGCGCAGGTTCAGTGATTGAAGGGGTTCGAGGGGTGGAAAGAAGGGTTGTAGTTTCTGTCAGGGATTAAACATTATGCTATCATATGTCTCGTCCGACTACTTCCTACCTGACTAGTCTCTTCGGAATCCCAGATCTCGAACAGTCTAAAGAGGGCCCATTCCACACCGCCAATCCTCTGCTTCTGATCCGCATTCTTCGCCGAAAATGTTTGTGTCGTAATGCCTGGCCAATCGGGGCGTAAATCTAGATCTAGAAGCCGCAGGTTTGTCAAGAAGAGTCTGACATCGGAGGTAGGTATGAGGTTGGCGGCGATCTGGTTTGGTTTGGCGTTTGTTTTGACTGACAAGCTGCGCGAGAGAGCATTCGTGGCCGTTCCAGCGGTGGCGGAGGCATTCAATGTGGTTCGAGACATTTGTGGGCTGTAAGATAAGACATAAGTAAGAGGTAGGCGGAGCAGTGGTCGAGACCGCAATTGGCGATCGGTATAGACTTTTGGTGTTGGGTACAGCACTCAAAACAATGACCAACACGTATTAGGCGTAGCGTCAGATCATCCGTGCGCTACTGACGTAGCACTCCCGCTACGTGGGTTGGATAACCTTACATCACACGTGCTAAGTGCTTCATCTTCCCTCTTCCTCCCTTTCCCTCGCACAAACGAATCTCAGCTCGCCTCTCAAGCGTCTCTGGTTCCCCTGCATATACCCGCTACTCTTACCGGTAGCCCCACACTCACCAAACACTCACCACTACAATCACCACTACAATCACCACCACAGTCACTATGACCGCAGATGAAGGTACCCAAACCAATATGACCTCCCCAAACAACGATGGAGCTACTCAAACCAATGGCCTTTCCCGAGACTCCCACCCTCTCAAGGAAGAATCGGAGAACGTGCCCAAAAATAATCCTTCCCTCAACGGAGTCGATACCTCCGACGGTCGCTGGACGGTAGAGAGTGGTATGTGATGAAGCCAGAGTGCTGTCCGTACGCGACACCTTCATTTTTCCCTATCCCTACATTCCGAAATCAGAACAAGAAATTTGCTGACAGTACAGTCGTCTCGGAGATCACCCCCCACTATGCCGAAAACACTTCTTCGCCCATACCGTTTTTCCACCTCCTCGAACGACTGAAGACCACCCACCGTGCGGGCTGGGTTCGCTTTGGAATCGCGAAACCCGAATCAATCTCCGACCACATGTATCGTATGAGCATTCTCACCATGATGGCTCCCAAGTCGCTCTCCTCGAAACTTAATATCTTACGATGTACGCAGATGGCGCTCATCCACGACATGGCCGAGGCTTTGGTTGGGGATATCACACCTGTAGATCCAGTATCTAAACCAGAAAAGAGCAGGCGGGAAACCGAGACTATGGACTATATCTGCCAGAATCTACTCGGTAAATATAATGGCGGGCTTAACGGCCAGGAAATTAGAGAAATATGGCAGGAGTACGAAGATAGCAAAACTCTTGAGAGCCATTTCGTGCACGACATCGACAAAATCGAGTTGATCTTGCAGATGGTGGAATACGAGCGGGAACAGAAGGGCAACGTAGACCTTGGAGAGTTCACCTGGGTGACTACCAAAATCCAATCAAAAGAGGTCAAGGCTTGGTCAGATCACCTTCTATGGGAACGCATTGAGCTATGGCAAGGTTTCGGAAAAAAGCCAAGCTGGTGGGTTGACAATGCTACCGACGTTACCCCAAAATCGAAGCCTGCACCCTTGTAAATCCACAAAGCAGAGCACATTTTGGGACGCAATCCCTCACGGATGCCCCCATGATTTATAGCGATATCACTAGGGGTCCGATGAGTTATGGCGTCAGAGCGATTTGAGATTCGATGAGTCTGTTGGCTCACCAACCTTAGAATACCCCATCATAAATTATCTTAGACCCCTGAAACTTCATGAGCATTTACAAATTCTTTTTTCTATCCGCAGCTTTCGTCAGCATTACTGCCTTGAGAATGAATGGCCGGCCATTATCAGCGTTATCAGAAGAGGGGTACTGGTTCCTGCATCATCAATGCAGCATTAACAATTACCCGGTCAGGCCCAAGAAAGACACATTGGACTAATATGTGAATTAGATTAGGAGTTGCACTTTAAAGGCAAACATGGCATCATCAATTCCAAAGAACGCCCTTTCCGAAATCGATCGATCCGATTCATTGTTAAAACCTATCATTCTTTATGGATGTTTCACGCTCAATCTCATACCTATGACTGACAGAACGTTCCTACGATGATTATTCTTTCTATTCTTTTCTTGAGTCTTAATACGATTTCTAGTTAATGGGGTTCGAGTTATGGGTGGTTACCTATTCCAATGCACCCAGGGACCAGCTTCCTCGATCCAGCAACCGTAATCTTCGCGCCATCCGAAATGTTTGTAATATACGTTTCGACCATCTCGTCTAGCCTTGTAAATCAGTTTGTTCTAATGCTAGGATTAAATAGAATCCCAACAAAGACCAGAGTTTCCAATGACATGGAACGAGCTAGATCTCAGAAAGATCCTTTCGCTTCCTGGGCAAATAGATGAAGTCCTTGGCTGAACTTTGAAACCAATATCAAGGAGGAACTATTACTCTATAATCCTAGCCCTTCAATTCGCAGCATGTCGCCGTAAACATCGCGGCACGCCTGGCGGTGGATCGTACGAGAAGATATTTGCATCTGACTGTACTGAAAGTACAGGAAAGAAGCACAGTTCGTGGTCCGGACTTTCAATCAACCTTAGATAGACTCATCTGTATGCAATTGTCGGGTGAATTAGTTCAATCCCTCAGCTTCTGCTGCTTGTGCCCCGTTCTTGGATTTTTTAACATAAGAAGTTGGCATCACTTCTTCTCAATTGATTCCACAGTTATCGGCCAATCTCTCAATTGTATTTTTTTTTATTCTTGGACTTACTCATAATGCTACGCGCAACAATTGTCATAACAACAGCCCTTTCGGGTCTTATATCCGCACATCCACAGCCCCAACAAGCAGCATGTGCACCATTTAAAGGAGATTTCACAATCAAGCAGTACCAGCTATATCCTGAGAATGCCGACTTCGACCTCAACACTTGCAAGCTTTACATCGGGTAAGCAGTCATATAATCTTCTATACCTTTGAAGTTCTGACACACCTTAGACAGCTCTGGAATGCCTCCCTCGGGATATATGACCCCTACAGTGACAAACACGAAATCGTCGAGTTTGAAGGAATAAGTCATAATCCGGCATTCCACATGGGCGCTGTAGGAGCAGATCGTAAGACCGGCCTCGTATCCATCGTTGCAGACGCGGCTCCTGCTTTCCCCTCTGAAGGTCACGACGTGTCCGGTACTAATTGGCTTCTCCAATTCGATCCCAAAACGAAAGGCCTTGTATATAAAATTAACCTCACCGAGAGTTCACAAGGCAAGTACGGTGGCTTCCAAGATGTCGAACAAGATCCCGAGGGCAACGTCTTCGTCGTCGGTACATGGCCAAGCACTATCACCAAAGTAAGCAAAGACGGGAAGACCGTCACACCATGGTACCTCCCTGAGACCATCGTACCGACTGAAAAAGGACTCGGTGGAATTGCAGCTCTAGATTGGATTCTCCTCGCTCAAGGAGATCGCCCAGGTATTCTCAAGTTCGACCTCCGCGCTGAAAAGGGCACCCCACACCCCGTTCGCATCCTCAATAGCCATACTTTTGGCGCTAGCGACGCTATTTCACTCCCCCCAAAGTACAAGGGTACTATTTTATTAGTTGCAGAAGAGGGAGCGGGTTTCAGTGTCTATGAGAGTAAGGATGCACTTTGGAATTCTGCAGTGTTCAAAGGATTTGTGAATAATGTGAATACGGCGAATGGGACGAGTGTTACAGCAGTTATTCAAATTGGCGATGGCATTTTTGAAGTGTTGGAACCGTTTGGGGATGCGGGGGTAAATGGTCCAGGCAGTGCGGGCGTTAGGGACCAGTTTCTTTTCAAGGATGTTACCGCGGATATTGAGGCATTGTTAAAATAGGTTGTGTTTTAGAGATTTTCCCTCATAAACTCTATCGTGCCTACCAGCAGTAATTTTACAAGGTTCTTTTCTCCTTCAGGTAACTACATTCCATGTAGACCATAGGATAGAGCGAGGTGGGCATACACTGAAGTGATTTACATTGCGAATTGATATTATACCCATAATCTTTAGAAATTTGCAAGACATCCTTCAAACAACATCCTTAGTCAAATATATCCACCAATTTCTATTATTTAGATTAGAGAGTCACTGGCCACATCCGCACTTAATACGAATTTTAGCCAGCAAGATGCTCTAGTCGCAAAGTTACATATACGACTATTAGAGACACAGTTTATTGCCATTATTCATAGAAGGGTTGTTATTAACACGACTCAATGGCTTCTAGATTCAACCTCAGAAAAATTAGAATTCTTAATATAGAGAATGTGGGAGTCTTGTGGTTCCTGCGAGATACTTCAGGGAATTTTTAGGGTAATACTTCGGTTGTGTCCGCTCTCTAGAGGTTGAATTCCACCATAAATCCTATCTTCATAGATCTTTGAATATAAATTAGAGGCATTCAGTATTTGCTTGTTGCGGAAGTTTGGTGGGTGGTATTTACCCTCACGTATTAACGCAAGCCTTGAAGAACATTAGGGACCGAAAAATACATAAATAATATATCAAAAGTAAATACAAGCGAGCTACTACGCCCAAAGAATTTTAAATCTTTTGCCAAATCGGTATGCCAGCCTTCTTGAGTCTCGCTAAGAGACGACTGAATTCATCGTATATTTGCTAGCGTCACGGTGATAGAATCAAGTTTACCATAGGATCATGTCTTAAATCAACATATGCAATTAGCATGGGGTAAAAAGAAAAACTGGAATATCTTCATTACCAATAAATTTACAAGTACAATGAAGCTGATTCCTTTTAGAGTGGATCACTGACAGTATGTGCAAGGTTGCCTTCGAGCTGTTGATAATAAACAGGTGCTGAGTCCCTGCCGTTCTATTACATATAAACCAAATTTGAGCAATTCCTTTACCCTGAAAAATTTGTTCTGGGCGACGATCTCACTCCCTCATCTCACTGATAGACAAAACTTGATGTATATATTAAGGGCGCCAAATGAGATAGCATATTTTCACTAAGGGAGGCGGACATTTTTGAATTTTAGCAAGAGACTTTATTAAATCGTGTATACTTGGTAGCTCAATGAGTGAAAGATATTCTTGCGCATTTGCTTTTCTGTTTAGTATTTAAGAAGGGGTTGCCCTAACGTCGAATTACCAACGAAACACTGTAGGAAGGTGTACATGTACTAGATGTTACATTAAACAAAAGTATTTAGAAGATTATAGTAGTGGATGGCTTAATATTCTCCCGAGAACGTATCCTAATTAAATTCTTTTGGCAAGATATGCATAGCTTCTACCCCCTATGAAGGACTTATTACCAATTGTTTCAATTTGAACGATATGGCCAAACTGTAGGGACGAACCGGAAACTCGATTAATTGCCTAATGCATTCGATTCTCTTTTCCAACCCTGTCCAGATATCAATAAGTATACAAAGAGCGCATCTCCCTATCCAGCATCTGAGATAGTGTCTCTGCATCTGCGGCATGGCGAGAAGGGTCTGTATATATTCATTTCACCTCTTTAGAATAGCTATGTTATAAGCAAAATTCCCTACTACCTTATTTTTGGAATGATTTTAAGACTTCTTTTTCCATTGTGCATGGATGATCTCAATAGAGCCAGCATTGGGAGTAGGAGGTGTGACCCCGTACCCAACCATATCTATTCATATCTTAAATTGAAGTATACGTTAATTAATTAACATTGCCAATTTTAATAGCCAAAGAAAACTAATTTCGTCCACCAGATAGCGTCTGAGGAGCCTCTGAGCCCCGGAGGCTCTCTCTGATGTGATTAGCCAGAATCCTGTTCCCTCAATGAGCAGTAGATAGGAATCATGGTGTGATCAAAATAAAAGTTAACCAAATAATCTTTAGTTGGAATGGTAAAGAAACAGCAGTTAATGTGACAGGCTCGATGCTCTTCGAACAAACCACGAAGGGTTTTGTTACTGGCCGTGGCATAATCCCCTTTCTCTATCAAATCCACAATACGTAACACTTAATTCTTGAAAATTGAGTATATATGAAAATTTCTTGTAGACTATTTTATAACCTGTGAAGGACAATCTCGCCAAGTGTGTGGAAGCCTTGGCTGTTAGCAAATAGTTTTTTAAAACAGAAACACATATACCACAGCCACAGCCAAGATCAATGACGAAATTTCTAACCCGATGCTATCTATGTGGCCGTCTGCATGTACCCGATACAGGCTTTCAAACCATCATGGGGCTTGGTAAACTTGGTAGGCTTGGTATTCAATTTCTCAGTTTTCTTACGTCCGTATGAATAACCAACATGACCACAGTTGTGAACCGGGGCTAAGAACTAGACCCTTTAAATAGCATCGAGCCTAGGATTAGGCGAGAGGTATAAGAGAGGTATCGTACGAGGAGGTAGTTGAATATGGGTGTGTATGAAAGGTTGGTGTTGTGTTAAGCGGCTATAAAATGTTGGTTGCTCTTGCATAACATATATCCTATCATTTTATAGACATGTGGCTAGTTGGTATGATGAGGAGTAAGTGAAGGATTCGCACCATGGTTTAGAGAGAGGCGCTTACTGTACGAGGACCTATCTTAGCCTCCCTAGTCCAGACTAGGAAGTGTGTTGTGATGAATTAGGGCCATGGGACGTCATCTCGAACATGAGATTCAAAAGCATTAGAAAAGGCTGGCCGATGATCCGCATCTCGGGCTAGGGTTTGACATGGATTCAGCTGAGAAACGGGAATCTGGATGGTACAAGAAGCCGAGGTAGTCTACGGAGATGGAGAATCCCTCATACTATTTAGTCCAAAATTCTATCTCACTCACCATTGACGCATACGCATGTAATCTTATTGGTAATATATCGGCCCTTTATCCATCTCGTCAAGTTCCAACATGCGCCCTTCCTTCCTCACTGTACTCCTCCCATCGGTTTTAGCGTAGGCATACAACACATTTTCACCCTTTGACCTTTCTACAGAGTACAGCATCATGTATATGGGGCATGCACTGGGAGGGAGGGACGGAATGAGGTTCCAGACTGGTGCTAAGCCGGCGAGGAACAAGAATAAACTTGGGGGGTTAGTGGAATTCATCCAGGATAAAGTAAAAACCTTCAAATCCCGAACCGAAGTCGGATGCTTATGTCTTTATGCAAAAACCCGCGAGAAAGTACGTTCCTAAGCCAACAAACACACTGTCGCATATGGGTCTCATCGTCGACGACTTGCCGGCGACGCAAGCACCGTTCGATGGATTCGGGGTTGAGATCATCAAGCGGGCTGGCGAGCTGGACTTCTCTGCGGAAAATGGTAACCCCATTCTCGCTTCCGTCTGGGATTTAATATTATTAATCTTTTTGGGGAATGTTGTACGCTTAGTTGCTGACCAGCGGTCAGATATTACATCAAAGGAGGTGCAGATGGTGATTCAAGCAATCTTACCGGCATTGAGCGTTATTGGAGTTAATGAGTTAATTATCATTGCTGATCCGGATGAGAATTTGTTTGATGTGCAGTCGTTGGTCCCTACGTTGATTTAAAAGGGTAGGATTGTGGGTGAATTTGAAATATGTAGAAAATGGAGGGAATGTTGGAGTAGCTAGCTAGGTACGTACCTCACAATAGCCACATGATTATAATACATTTGCCTGATCCCGACATTGAGGTAAAAATGTGCATGTGCATGCCCAGAGGGCGGCTTAATTCTCCGCAGCGGGACGTGGTATGAAGCGACGGAAGAACCTCGCCGGGAGGGGCCATGCAGGCCATGCTGCTAAGACATGCATAATAGATCACGGGGTCATTCTATTCTCCTATTTTTGCCATTCGTTTAATAAGATCTTTGATCTTGGTCTGGACACTGGTAATGATGCCCTCAATGTGCTGCCCGTTCGTTTGCGCACGGTTGAAGAACACCAGAGACTCTTCCAGTTCTCTCAGGCATTCCGAATATATCTTTTTTCTATTCGACATGAAATCTTCAGTCTGAATCTCACTTGGTTCGCTCGCATCCTCCCATTCGTCTTTCTCCTGTTCGGAAAATTCTTCTTTTAGAATAAGATCACTTATCCACAAACCTACCATGCCACGAAGTTGCAACAAGTCTGCGTGTTTGTCAAACGGAGGCGACACGATAAGCTGATCTATCCTGTTGGTGATTTCTCTTGCTTGACGAAGCTCTTCGTCCTTGATTGCAGATAATCGGGCTTGAGTACCTTCCAAGGCAAACGTGGTGTCATCGAACGAAATACTTCCAGACATCAATCCGTCAATGTCCTTTTTGGAACGTTGTTCTGCTTGCTTGCTTCTCTCGGAAACTTCGTAGATCCAGAGTGAGAACATGGCCGGGTAAAATGTCCTGTCATCAACTGCATGCTGGAGATGTTTCCGGTTGGGATGCTGCACAATCAAACGCTCATAGTACTCCCTCGCAAGCTCGAAGCCTTCTTGCGTATATAAAGCATCCTCATTAGAGGGAAATTGCTTGCTGTCAGCATTTCCGGACTTATCCTGGTTATTTTGACGACGATTGGGTTGATCTCGAGCCCCTCGACGAAGTAATATCTCTGCACCTACTCCCCAGCGACCGTGATTTCGCGGGTCTATGGGAAGACCAGCAATATGACTCCTCAGGATCATGGCCCATGCTCTTCCTGCGCGATGGTAATCTCCCTCAAGCAAACAATGATGCATCATAGTCGAGAGAACACCAAGGTGCGTCTGTCTCAATGCGGGCCTCTCACTTTTGCGGTCAACTGGTTGGCTCTTGGACGTAGCGTTGAGAGCATAAAGAGGTGGGTCCAGGCCAGCGAGTTCGTTCTGGAGCCTGGTGTATTTGAAGCCTTCTCTGGACGTCCTGGCTGGGGCGTGTGGAAACGGTGGCGACGGAATAACAAACTCATCTTGAGGCAATAGACCTGCGACACGCAGCTGGGCTATTTCTGGAGTGTCCAATGAGGCGAGTGGCTGCGTGTTTGAAGACGGCAGCGGGGCCTCCGCGTCATGATCCAGGCTAATTATTGGAGGCTCTTCCACATCCTCGTCGTCATTGTCGCGCTTCCGCTTGCTCGCTGGCTTGTATTGGCTTGCGCGCAGGGAGAGCGCGGTTTGCTGACTAGGCTGCAGCTGCACAACAAAGTGGTGCATGCTGCTAGGCCTTCAGTTGGAAAGGCTCGCCGTGGTGGGAGGCGGCGGCGGCGATGATGTTAGATCAGGATATGTGGTGGGTGACCCAGGTGATGTTGAATCGGGAGACACCACGTGCACGCCTAAGACGTTCTTGGCAACAGTTGACATGTCCACGACCACCACCACGCCCATCACCTCACCACCAACCTCTATTCTTCCCGCGGCGTGACTCGACTGCCGGTCGGCCTCATAGCATGGGGAATGCCAACTCTAGAGGTGTGCCCGACTCGAGGCCTCGCAACAGAGTCCGCCCTTCCTCGTGGGCGCCTGTGCTGAGCTCACAACCCGAGAGCGACATCAGCGCCCCCGAATTCCAACGACTCCCTTTTTCCTCACTGTCTAGGCCCTCCTCGCAGCGCTTCAACCCCTTCAACGTCCTCTCCACCCACCATGAGCGCCCAGACGCTGGATCGTCTGCGCCAGGCGATACCGCTGGCCTCACCCGCCGCCGCTCCCGCATCACTAGAGCCCGCACCTCTCTCACCTCCATCCCCAGTCTGTTCCACCGCCGCATGTCGAGCAGATCTCACACCACAGATTCAGCATATGCATCATCTTCTACTACCTCTTTCCCCTCCTCCATATCTCACTCAACAACCCACCATACCACCAGCACCGGGTACGAACGCGGACCATTTCTACCACGAGTTCAAGTCCCCGAACTAGATCTGAACTTCGACGATCTCCCGAACCATCCAAACAACGAGCACACAGACCCACTCGCACATCCACAGTTGCCACGCCTGAGTTCAGCGAGAAGAGACGGAAGGGCTTCGTCTATGATTCCATCCTTCCGGCCCGATAGAGGACTGCGAAGCATGACAAGCTCACTTCGAAGGAGAAGGTCGCCTCTACGGAGGGACGAAGATCAGGCTGCAATGCTGTCCCGCTTACTTTCAGTGGCGGCCGCTGCAACTGCTGCTTCACTTATGGGTGACGATCACAGAGCAGTCTCCGAAGCACGTAGTGTGGCGAGCGATGGAGAGGATGGAACATTCGACAGTTTTTTGCAGGCTTTACAAAATGGTAGAATAGCATCAGCCTTGAGGCAGAGTGGAAATGATACTGAAGACGGAGTTGATACACCAGGTGGCTCTAACCCTGCTCCGCTCAACTTCTTCAGGATGTTCAGGTTTGGTTCATCTACTGGAAATCGGAGGTCTGATACTAGATCAGGTAGCCGTGGTAGTGGTGGACCTTCATCTTCTGACACCCAAGACGGAGAGGAAGAAGGAGATGGTAGAATGGTTCCTATTATTATTGTGGGAATCAGGTCTATCAACCCAGGTGCCGGTTCTACTCAGGATGACAATATCCCACCTTTTCTAGACGCCCTTTCTAGTTTCCCAACCCCTTTAGCGTCACCCGGAGAAAGCCCAATGGATGGAATGCTCCGACAACCCCAGAACGGCACAAGATTCAGTCACCGACGGCGTGCTTCGATGGGTGGCATGAATACTTTCCCGTCCAACTACGACAGCCAGAGACATTACCGCGCCCCTGAACGGCCTCGTCCATGGTCCTCGTTCACAGATTCCCCATCGGGCCCTCTTCCTCCACCTTCCACTCCGGCCAGTTTGGGACTTTCCGCTGTTTCTTCTGGCACAACCACACCCACCTTCTCAGCCACCCCCCCTTCTCCTACCTTGCAATCAACGGAGCCCTCACGACGGGGAAGTTTCATCCGCAGAGCTACCGGTTCTAGTCTGGAGCCGACTGCTGAAGAACCCCAAACACATCATCGGATTCCACGTCAGCGCCGGTTGAGTGAGTCGGACTTCACCAGGTTCGGCTCTGGCGCGTCTCGTAGGAATGGTGTAGTCGAGCCAGACCATAACCCAGGAGAAGGCTCAAGAAGTTGGATCATCTACGTCCTAGGAGGAAGTTATCCTGAAAATCACCCTATCCTTACTACACCAAGTCTGTTCACTGATTCGCCGACTTACGAGGACATGCTTCTTTTGTCAACCTTGCTTGGACCTGCGAAGCCACCAGTCGCCAGTGATGAAGATATCGCTTCTGCCCCAGGCCTTTTAAGAATACGTCAACTTCCTTCTGGGCGTCTCGTGGCCGAGCCTATTGAGGGAGGGGATTCTGTCAGTTTGGCATCTGATGCACGCTGCTTAGTCTGCCTATGTGACTTTGAGGAGGAGGAAGAAGCTCGAAAGTTGGTCAACTGCGGGCACTTATTCCATAGGATTTGTATTGATCAGGTAAGTTGATTGTAGTTTCATGTTGTTACTACAATGCTAATTGATACGACAGTGGCTCACAACTGGCCGCAACTCGTGTCCACTTTGCAGAGGCCAAGGGGTGGACGAAAAGTCGACAGAGCACCCGCACTCGACCACTCCCAATATTCCTGGTGAATCCAGCTCGCAATCAGTACTATAGATACCATCAGCAGAGTCAACATGTTTCCATTCGTCAAGGCATAATCGATATTGCCCATTTTATCTTGGCTCCAGCGCGAGTTGGAGGCTATTCCATTTAATTGGATATCCTTGCTGACAATCGTCTCTCTTTTTTTGGGTCAAGATGTCAGAATATTTCTCTGGACGAGGTTACCACTTTCTCATGTCTCGTCATTCCATTTGAAGCGTACGGCGTTGGTAGGTGTGTTTAGGGCAAGTCCCCCCCCTTTTTTTGAGATTCGGGACTGGGTAGGGCAATGGGCGAGGATGGTTGGGAAACGGACCGGACAGGGCATTTAAGGATTGGAATGGGGTGGGAGAAGGCCCTCTTCTCCAAGAGGCATGTGATTTGAGTGAACGAACGACTGCAACGACCATTTCCTCCGTATCTGTCATTTATATTTTTTTTGGGTTGGAGCTGGAGAGTGTACATGGGGTTTAATGCGCATATAGCATGGCTGGTTGGATGAACGATTGCTGTGAATCCAGCAAGCACACATGGCGGGAAGATATCTGGCATGTTCGAGATACTTTCCCGAATCAGGGTGATGATATAGGCAATTTTCTTTGGGATATCCCGACTAGCATAGACTCTCTCGCGATGTGGCTTTGCGTGACGCGTCGTTGTGCGAAATAATTGATTGTTCTGTCGAGGATGGTCGTACAAGTCGGGCGAACAGGTGGTGCACCGCAAGGTGCTTGTCGGCCACCTTGTTTGATCTGATTAAATTCCTTGCATCGAGTCGTGGCCGGAGTTTCTAAAGGAATGAACGAAAGAGTAATGCTGGCCCGAAATAGGTGCTGTGCAGGGGAGTGGTCGAGGCACACCTTGTCTTTGCAGTATAAAGTGCAAGATATCTCCGGTTTGGGGTTAGAGCCAGGCGTTTGCTTATATGTAGGGACCTGATTCGGACGTGGGCGGCAGGGTCTGGGTTATGATGGAAAGTTGCGGTTCATCATTTTTGATATTGCTCCAACACTTCCGGCGGCTATCGGTCGGCCAAGATACCGAATACGGAGTAAGATTGTTGAGAGACTTGACGTGCATGTTTTGCTTTCGCTCAGGCTGGTCATGCTGCCCTGGTCGCGATGTTCACTTTAGGTTCTGATATTGCTGGAGTTCTTCCAGGCCTGGCATGAGAAAGAGGGTGATAACATTGGGATTAGGACGGTTTGGGGATGCTGGGGCGCAGCGGTTGGCTGGCAGGTACGAGGGTTTACGATGACGGCGTGCTGATGGAGGGCAGATTCAAGGCATAACAATTGCATTTGCCCAACATGGGACGTCTAGGCTCGGAATACGACACGAGCGGATACGGTGGGTGCTAGCTGGAGAAGGTTTGATTGGGACTGGGGCACTGGGTGATGCTCATGCCCGCCAAAGTTTGATGATTACATTTGGTTCCGCGTTCATGCGACCAGAGATGATGCGGGCCGGGCTGCGGTCAAGCGGTCTGGGTGGTGCGCATGCCGTGCCAATGTGGTGAGGTTGTGGGCTGAAGAGTCGAGGCGCAAATTCACACTCTGGCGGATCATGGATCATGCAGCCTGGAACGGCATCCCGGGCGGCGGCAAAAGGTGGCAGGTGAAGTCGGATTAGGCGTGTATTCTGCCAAGGCCCTAGAACGATTGGTTCAGGCAGGAGCATTCTGCCACTTTCCCTGGATAGTTCGCAGCTAGCTTCAGAGCGGTCAATAAGCCGACCGACGGGAGATGAATGGCCCTCCATGGCCCGTGCCCGCGCCGTGGAGGTGTTCTGTTCGGGGGGCAGCCTCCCCTACGCATCGCACGGCACTGGGGGTGCATGCCCGCCTGGCAGCGCCCGAAGCGGACGTGCCTCGACGGTGGACATGAGCTCCCGCGCGCCGTGGGCGCCCGCTGGACAATCTCGCATTGCACATTGCACACTGCACACTGCAGATTGCGGCCTGGGCGGCATCACGCTTGCCATGGCATCCCGTCTCGATTGCCCCGCCGCACCACGATGGCGCGCAGCAGACCGTTCCACGAAGGACGGCCGGCAGCAGCAGCGGGGAGTTTCAACGCCAGTATGTGTTTCAAAGGGAGATCGTTGGGTCTCACACAGGAAGCCAGCTACCGGCAGTCCAACATGGGTGCTGCCTGTACCTCACGTGGGGCTACCACTGCCATGGCACGACATCAACCTGTCCAGAGCCAAGCTCAACCCCACACCCACCGACCGTCATCTCGACTACACCAGCTCTGGCCATTGCTGTGGCCATTGCTGATACAGGCCCCGCAGCCATTTCCAGAGCTCATGCGTTCGGTGCGCGGGCTCCCCCAGCGTCCCGTCGCGCCCAATTTGAGCATTATTCAGGCGGCGGCGGCTGCGGCTGCGCGCGCCTGCCAGCAAGCTTCTTCGGGGGGCCGTCAGCACCGCGATCCTCAAGGAGGAGCCTGCGAGCCTGCGAGCCTGCGAGCTTGCCCTTGTGTAGTGAATCAGGGCATGTCTGGACATGACGTACAGCGGCACAAAACGCCTAGGCATCTTTGCATCACCATCCGGGCCAGTCACCCACCACCCAGCAATCACCTAAGCAAGCACCTAAGCAAGCACCCAAACAAGCACCCAAGCCAAAAAAAAAAAAAAAGGCCCCTTCATAGCTGCCCCTCCATTGGATCACTCTAGTCGGGAGACACAGAATCTGTAAGGCCCGGCCATGTCGACGTCTAAACGGCACAGTGGGGCGCCCCAGCGTTTCGACGGCGAGCACTCGGTGGCCACGGCATACGGCACGTTACTCATCGGCACCTCCACCAAGAGACGGCCCAGACAGCAAAGGCTTTCCCTGCCAAGTGCCGGTGTTGCTTTCAGCAAGGTTTCAATCTGCGCACGCCAGCGGATTGGACGGTCCAAAACATGCCACTCTGGACTCACGCATCCCTCTGTGTCATGCCGCCGGCCCTGCTGTGCAAATTGTGAATTCGTGGCTTCTGTCTGGACTCAGATACGCAGTGCTGCCCACGGCGTTCCGTGCTGCTGGGTCTGAGGGCTGAGTTGGACCGACCGACGACACGCAAACGGCCTAGCAGGCGGCGCGGCGCTCTCTTCTCGAAACCAAGGGCCTCCCCTTCTCCCGCAACGGTGCTGTCACCTGTGTGAGGAGGCGGATAGCTGCGTGGGCTTCATCTGGGACGCCGCGCTAGCCGCAATCGGGCGGCGAATATCAATCGATATCCGCCTGTACGCACGATTGATGAGGCTCCATGTCCAAGGGCGGCCGGGCAAGAACTGCATCGTGCATCGGGCATCACGCCGGTTGCGGGCAGCACACAAATGGCTATAGATGTCTGCCTATATCAAAACATGCGAGAAGCGCTGCTGCAGGCGCCTTCAACGCGGTTTCGAGCAAGGGGACCAGTTGTGGCGCTACACATACGACCGCCGCCCACAAGTCGCCGCGGACACCATTCGTTGGCGGCGCCCCCACCATCTCAGCACTCGCGCGCCTCCTCCCTCACTTGCGGCCGCGCGCAGGCTCCGAGCCCGACAGGCCTTCCGCTCCTTCTGCTGTCATCTTCCTCCTCTTGGCGCGACGCTGCTGCAAAGGCGATCTCGTCTTTAGGCACGACGCGCTGCGAGCTGCGAATGGCGGACGCCCATGACCGCAGGCTTGTGCGTGTGCAGGTTGACAGGCGGCGCGATCATCGCCGGGTTTGTGGCAGAAATACCGCACAAGGCAAGCGGCAAGCTTGAGCGAGAGCAGACATGGGACAGTCCGCTGCCAGCCAGCGGTGGCGGGTCTAGGTGAGGCTTGCCACTGCCTCCCCCGACCAGAGCGGGCGCCATGTTAGAGCGGCCCTGGAGGGGATCTCTAGCACGGCTGTCAAGGCGCGAACGAGGGCCGCAAAGCAGTCCTGTGTCGCGCTGTATGGACGGAAAGCGGAAACGTCCGGGTTGAAACACTCGAATTAAGACTCCAGCGCCGTGCACGGTCGTGAAGCAAGAGCGTTCAGGTCAATTCTGTCTGGTGTCTTCCTGGAGCACGCACGCAGCGACACACACACACACACCCACCCCCCGGTCCTTGCAGAGGCCGCTCTCCCCGCCCACGTCTGATGGAGCACTCTAGTTGCGGGCCCCGGCGGGCCAGTATTGCTTCTCCTGACCCCAACGAGATACATGGCTTCTGTCACAGGCGCAAGCTGTAGCTCTGGCACTACCTCGATCTGCCGCTGCTGTGTCCCTCCTCAATGTCGACAGCACCACCGTGAGTTTCAGACTGCCTCTTCACTTGCCCCCCCATCGTCAGCGCCTGTGTTGCGCCGCAGATCCACCTTGCTCCTCGGTAGGCCGTCGAGACTTCTCGATCCTTCTTTAAAAGCCGACCGCTGGGGGTCTGGTCTTCGGTGCTAGCAAGGACCCTAGCCTAAGCCTCTCCCATCTTGTTGTCCTCAAGTACCGGCTTGATTCAGCGCCCAGCTGGTGAACTATTTTCAAACACGCCTCCCCAGCCCTCCGACCGCTGTCCCTGACTCCCTGGTGCTCACCCCTCGCAATCCGCTTGCGATCGTCCTCCCACCCCTGCAGCGTAGACCTCGGGGGCACGGATGACGTTGATCATTTTCCCACAACCCTCTTACCAACCACTGCTTCGTCGCGCATTTCCTTCTGTGCACCATCAAAGAACATGTCTGGATACTATCCGCCTAACCAGCATGTACCGCCTCACTATTACAATGTCAATCCCAATATGGTCCCGAATCCCAACATACCCCATATGCCGTTGACGATGGCGCCAGACGGCTCCATCTCTCACGGAATGCCGCAAAGCCCAGTGTATCACAGCATGCCAGTTCCCTTCGTACAGTATACAGAACCGCAAATGCCACATGGATACATGGACCAGTATGAGGATGTTCCCGGGATGATGGGATCGGCGCAGGCTGGGACGGCGCGAATGAGACGGCGGACAGCACCGGGAGACAGTGTGAAGCATCGTAGAACCCGGAGCGGATGCTTTACGTGCAGACAACGAAGAGTTAAGGTGAGTCGCCAAACTATCTTGACTCACACCGGGGCGCCTTTTAACATTCTTGAATACAGTGTGATGAAAGTCACCCAATCTGCGAGAGTAAGTTTATCCTTCCATGTAAACCACTTGGACCAGTGCTCAGTATCTCTCACTGTAGGGTGTCGCAAAGGGAACCGTGAATGCATCTACCCTGAACCTCAATCCGCCACCAAAGCTCGGAGTGGATCCAAGTCAGGCAAGTCAGGTACAGACGGTTCGTCGCCAGAAGATCAAGATGATGAAGATTCAAAAGACCGCCTTGGTGCCATTATCGATGACGAGGAGGAAGATATGGAGGATGACTACAAGCTCGCATCCAAGGACCAAAACCTCCGAGAACCGTCCGACACACCGTCCTTGACTCTCGATCGAAGTCCCTCGCCATCAACAGAAAGCTCATCGACAACTACTAATCCAGTTCTGCGTCCACCGCTCTCCCGAAGGTCGAGTAACCAACCTACCAAGAACATGGCACCTTCTACCAAGACACCTCCGAACTTACCACCAGATGTTCGGTTTTATCTCGAGTATTTCCGTGATCATATGTCCCACCATCACTACTCGTTGAAGCGTGACGATGATAACTTTCTCAAAACCGACTTTTTGGATTTGGCGATAAAACACGAACCTCTTCGATACGCTGTGGTTGGTTATGCGGCCTATTTCCACACGCTCTCACAACCCAATGGTCGAATATCCACCTTCTTGCAATACTACAATGAATCTGTCTCCCGACTTCGTGCCTCCATAACGAAACACAAGAAGCAGAGTCTAGCAACATTCTTGACTATCTTGCAGCTAGCTAGTATCGAGGTAAGAAACGACATAGCGGGCAACTCTGTGTGATTACTGACGGGTTACGATGCAGGAAGTGTTGGGCGACTGGGTCAACCTCATGGGCCACCAGAAAGCTGCCTATGAAATCCTAACTCGACTATATACCCCACAAACGATCACGCAAACCGAACTCTTACGGAAAGTGCTGCTTTGGTACATTCGATTTGATCTATTTGTAGGATTCCAATCAGGCGGCGAATCCGTGCTTGGTCGAGAATGGTATGTGGTGATGTATGATTATTACACACAAAGAGCCCTGGATGACCCCGACAACCTGACGGTCAAGTACGAAAAAAGGTTTGCCTACTCTCGGCTTGTGGCGAAAGACTCTAGCGATCTGTTTGCAAGGAAAGCAAAGGGACTGCTCAGTGATGAGGCATTCATGACCCAATTACCTGTTCTGGATGAGCAGATAAGGAACTTGGACAAAACTATCGATCCTGTGCTACTTGATCCCCGTGGCTACGTATCAGAATTCCCTGGAAACCCGAAACCGGACCCCGACAACATTGTCAATCCTTATGAACCAAACGTGATCTGGGACGGACCCCAGTGGACATCGAACTATCTGTTACTTGATATGTTCGGCATTATCTTCATGTATAACATTCAGATTTCTATGGCGTTGCGCAAGCCCTTGGATCCGGAAATGACCAAAAAAGCATATCAAACAGCGCAGCTTTTTGAAACTATCTGTACATATCCAAACAGACCCCCGGGGGCAATTGTCGAAGCTCAAGCAGCAATGGCTATTGCAATTCTGTTCCTACCTAAAGATCCTAAGACTATACAATGGTGTCGCCGGACTTTTGCAAAGATTGAGTCTGCGGGGTATGTCTGGCCTAATTTCTTTTATTTTTTTTTCGATTCGCGCTCCTATCACACCACATTATTATCTAGTTGTGTTTTACATCTGTCAACTGACCATCATATCTTGCTGTTCTGAACCTCGCTTACGCTTAGATCTAGTTATATCTACTCCAATTTTCTGCGCCATCGCATGCTTGGGGAAATGGGCATCGAGCAGTCGGATTGGTGGCTACCAAGAGATGAGGGCTGCCCGCCCATAATTCGCTCTATTAAGAACTTCATTACAGATCGAGCAACAGCACCCAAAGACCAGGCATCCGAGGATCTACGAGAGATGAAGGGACTTTTTAGCACTCTCACCATATCCGACTCGCCGTCATCTGACAGTACGAGTAACACGCCTATCGAGGGCACCCTTGGGCTAGGGGCAGCACCGACCAATATAGACGAGACAGTCATTTACACAGGCGGATCCCCAGACTTTGGCTGGAAATACGGGCGCAAGTTTTCGGGCGCAGAGACTTACGGATCAGGCCGGTCCCCGGGACAGTGAAGGGTCGGTTGTTTGTCGACCGAATTACACGATCCTGAAAGCCGTGTTACTCTGCAGATCTTTCTGAACTGCTCGATTGTTCAGCCCTGTTGTACGAGCCTACGTCTCAGATCATTTCGAGTGGCGTTTGGTGACACGTTGATGAACACGTCAAGCACAGCTTACGTCCTGCATGTGGGGACATGATCAAGCAGATATCTATGTAACACCCTACGCCTCTGAAGCTGATTTGGGCTCATTAGGAAGATTCAAGCGAGATAACCCCACTTTATGGAACCTGTCCGAGCAAACATTTGCGGTTTCCTGCATGTTAGTTTCGACATCCATTCGTCAGAACTTCTTTCTAGCTACACTCTATCCTATCTTTATGAGGCAAAATTCTCTCACACACAATGGCAGGGGGGCATTACTTTTGAAGGGTAAAGGGGCAAATTTGATGGGAAAATGGTCAGTCGGGTGGCAAGACTCGGGAAATTATTTACATCTCATGCTAAGATACCCAAAACATAACACTGTATGACAATGGCGTATGACGGATAGAGGGGGGGGGGGGGGCTTCTTGCACGCTTAATTTTTATTTCTCTCCTCTACATCTTTTTTACCTTTCATTCAAACCAGTATTGGTACTTCCATACTCTTTCTACGCCTCTATGGAGGTCACAATGCGCGATCGCTGGATTTTATACCTTAGTAAGATTTTCCCCATGATAGTCACGGATTTCTGAAACCTGGGTCTCTCCAATCTGTTTAGAGCACGTTGCCTCAACATCAATCAATATGTTAATATCGTTCCGAGAACCATCATACACACTGTCTCAGCTCGAATCGGATTCCAGATGTTTCTTTCCCCATGTGTACTAATAAAGCCAGATAGAATGTGTATTCTATCACATATTGCGTACATTTTGTTCGAACAACTGGTTAATTTGGGCTTTTACGTTCAAACCTGGAGTGATATAGTGTCACAAAAGATTGCTCCATAGTCCTCCACCTCGGACGGCTACTTGACTCGCTTATTTTCCCGCCCTATGACTTGTTCAATATTTGGAGAACGGTCAACATAATTACCTATCTTTGGTCTCCCCTAGTATCTTGAATAATATGAGTTCGAAACTTTCGTACATGTGAATGTGTACGAAGGGAATTTTTACAACCGCAGCTTCATGATAAGTTGAGTAGATAAGCGGGCCTAGATAACATTCATTTCTTGTTTCATGAACGCAGGCATAGAGAGTACAAGGCGGTGGAATGTGTTGGGTATGCTGTGGTGTGATAAGAGAGTTAAGATTTTTTGGGTTTCACGTTTCACGTCCGAGAGCTATGAGTGGGAAAAATTTCTTAGGTTAAATATTTAGTTATTTTGTGAGAGAAGCGATGTGTTCCTGCTAAGTTTTATGCTAACTGTTCGTAGTTTTCTTTCCTAAGAATCAACATGATAGAAGTATTTTGTGTCAAAAGTAGATGATTCAAGCTCATAAAAAAATATTCCTGAACAGATAATGTTACGCGCGCTTCTGCATTTTATCTCATACTGTTTCTTGGTACATATAATCATTTTATTTACATCTCAACAGCACTCTTGATTGTTGGTGAAATTTTCTTGAAAGTTGCTTCTAGGCATCTCATAGACGGCTCAGTCAACCGAATACGCTCTAGTAAGGTGTGGCGTAGTAACGAGGTGGCTCGAGCGCCTAGTGCCCTCCCCAGACCGTGGAAGGACCACATGAAAGGTTCCTGATACGACAACACGCCAACACCACGTCGCTTTGCCTGCAGCAGCCCTTAAACGTTTAGATTTACCTACCCTAGCCTCTCATCATGGACAAGTTCCAAGCTTTCGGCAAGAACATCTCGTACGCTTGCCCCGCTTCTCGGTCCCTATTGAATTCCCACGGGAGAGTGCGTAGCTTCAGATATGCTGACATGGCCTTCGCAGTGCCTCATTCACGCCCTTTGCTGCCAGAACACAGCAATATGTCAAGGAACAACTTGGTCAAGCTGACGATAAGGTGCGCCCATCCCCATGAGCCCTTGTTGCGCCGACGAGGGCCCCTCGCCAGCTACGCACCAGCGAACATAGCATTGACGAAGATCACCACAGACTCAGCTCCCCCCCGACTACATCGAGCTCGAGAAGCGAGTTGATGCCTTGAAGAAGGTCCACAATACCATGCTTCAAGTCACGTATGATCCCCCGCTCCTCTTCTTGCAGAATGTCGGCGCATCTGACGCTACTCGCTATCTAGTTCCCAATACTCGAACGAAGCCTATGACTATCCCACCAACATCCGCGAATCCTTCAACGACCTCGGCCGGACTGTGTCGGAGAAGGTCAATCTCCTTTCCTCCGCGACCTCACCGGCTGAAGCCCAGGCCGCCCTTACAGCCCCTCCGTCCGCGAAGCCTCAGCCCAAGACTTTTAGCCACGCCGTTGCCCGTGCCTCGCTCAACAGCTCCCATATTCTGTCTGGAGAGCATGCAGGTGCTGGCGAGGACCCCTTAGCTACAGCGCTTGAAAAATTCGCCATTGCTAGTGAGAAGGTCGGAGAGGCTAGATTGGCACAGGATGCTCAGATTCAGAGCAGATTCCTCGCTGGGTGGAGTACAACGCTAAACACCAACATCATGTTTGCGACCCGCGCCCGCAAGGCCGTAGAGAACTCGCGATTGAATCTCGATGCAACCAAAGCTAATGCCAAGACTGGTACCCTCTTCCATCTCCCGGGACAGCCCGCTCCTCAGAAGGATGGTCTTGAAGAGGAGATGAGCGATGAGGCTCGCGCCAAGGTTGAACAGGCTGAGGACGAATTCGTGGGTCAAACTGAGGAGGCCGTCAGTGTCATGAAGAATGTAAGGTTCCAGCATCTATACAAAGCATATTGCGATGTTTATCATGATGCATGAATTACGACGACCAGTCACGTGGACTGACGATCTGAATTTAGGTTCTTGACACCCCCGAGCCTCTCCGCAACCTCGCGGACCTGATCGCAGCACAGCTCGAGTACCATAAGAAGGCATACGAGATCCTGTCGGAGTTGGCACCGGTCGTTGATCAACTGCAAGTAGAGCAGGAGGTGCGTCGCCATCAATCTGATTTTTAATCCGCACTGGCTTTGCTGCCCCTTTCGACCTCGATCTGATATTTCTTCATAGCGCTCGTATCTTCGCCCAAGCTGATCTAATCGTCTTTACAGGCTAGCTATCGTAAAGCTCGCGAAGGCGCATAGATGTATGTGTTGGGAGTGTTTTGGATTTGTGTTATGGGTTGATGGAATATCCCTTCGGAGACGTGGAGCGTCATCGAAGGTGTTTGCGCGGTGGTCTATGTGGGCTTGCTCAGATCGAACTAGCATTGGGGAGTGCGCAAAGTATATGTGTATTGGTTTCATTGTCACTGTCTTTAGTTTAAGATTCCTCGATTGGGTTCTCTTGATTGAATGTTCGTGAGTATGCGGGCTACACGTGATATGCACCATCCATTAGTCCACAGGTTGCCTCATCGGCCCGAGGGCTCTGATTTTAGGCTTTAAAGTTGTGTTCTAGCGTAACTCATTTATGACTACTTCTGTATAGACAGAGCACGGTGTTTACAAGGTTTTCCGCCTGACAGAGTCGCCAAGCATTTTCTTCTTCTACATGCGGAGCTGAGTTACTTGTCTTGAACTGTGGACGTAGCCTACTGTTCTTTCCACGCCCACAAATTACATCATTTCAAACATCGTCAAGCGGAAACTGCAATACCACCTCCTTCAAATCTGCTCTTTTTGGCCCCGTTTGATCTCCTCGGCTTATTAACCTCCTCGCTTCTCTAACTTTATAAAATGGCTACTTCGTCATCAACTAGTGATGAAACGTCTGAACAGACAATATATTTCGGCTACGGCTCGAATCTTTGGTTACACCAAATGAAGCTTCGTTGCACAACATCACAGTACCTCGGCGTTGCAAAATTGAAGGGGTACCGGTGGATTATTAATGGGAGGGGGTATGCCAACGTCGTGGAAGTTCACGCTTCATCTGACGACAAAACCATTCCAGGCTCGACTGACGGGCAAGGGGGATTCGAGAACGTAGTATTCGGCCTCGTGTACAGCTTGCAGAAAAAGGACGAAGACAGATTAGATATCAATGAGGGCGTGCCAGAGGCCTATACGAAAGAGTATTTGGACTGTGAGTTTTGGGCTGCTGGACATGGAGAAGGGAATGGGATTCGTGTTAGTGAGGAGAAGTCCTCTAGACAGGAAATGCTGGTTTATATTGATCGGAAGAGAATCGAAGAGAGTTCGCCAAAGGTATGGGGTTTTTTTTTTCTTGCGTAGTTTTGCATGTCTGATTGTGCCTTTTGTATTTCGAACGCGTGTCTTTGAAGGGACGTTGTGGATTTCAGTTGCGGTCTGGCAGAGCTATATCCCCTCCCCCCCCACTACTTATATGGCTGGGTAATTTATGCTAACTGTATACGTGTGATGACAGAAAGAGTATGTATGTTTTCAGGATGAATAAGGGTATTGCGGATGCTATCAAAATGGGTGTGCCCGAGGCATATGTGAAGGAGGTCATGAGAAAGTTTATCCCTGAAGAAGCAGGGGATGGGCATGGGAATAATGAGGGAAAGGAGGTGGAGGCAAAGGCGTTGAGGCAGGCCGTGTTGTTTGTGGATGAGAATTAGATGGTGTGGGTCGAGCATAGAGTGGTGCGTTGATCAACTTAGCTCTTTACTAGGTCCCGAATAAGAACAAGGGAAC